>JAEIFT010000747.1:0-95256 GCA_018904225.1 Lordiphosa mommai
CTAATTCTAGTGAGAAAAACTTTTTGTTATCAATGGTAGCTCTTTTCGGTATTTAAAACATCGGCGTAGCTGATGTTAGCCTTCTATTTTTATACACTTGAAAAGTGTATATAAATTTTGCCCAGAAGTTTGTAACGCATAGAAATATTCATTTCCGACCCCATAAACTATATATATTCTTGATCAGGACGACGAGCTGAGTTCAATTCCGTCTGTCCGTCCGTCCGTCTGTCTGTCCGTCTGTCTGTCCGTTTGTCTGTCTGTCTGTTTCTACGCGAACTAGTCCCTCAGTTTTAAAGCTATCGAGCTGAAACTTTGCACAATGTCTTCTTTTTACTGCACGCAACTAATATGTCGGAACCGGCCGGATCGGATGACTATATCTAATAGCTGCCATAGGAACGATCGGTCGAAAAATAAGTCTTAGTGAGAAAAACTTTTTTATTTTCCATTGTAGCGTTATCAATCTTGGTACATATTAGTTTTAGATGATTTTACATATTTGTGAAAAAATTTATCAAAATCGAATGAATATAGCATATAGCTGCCATATAAACGGTTGGTCGAAAAACTAGTTCTAGTGGGAAAAACTTTTTTATTTTCCATTGTAGCGTCACCAATCTTGGTATATATTAGTTTTATATGTGTCAACACAATTCTGGAAGATTTTATCAAAATCGGATGAATATAGCATATAGCTGCCATAGGAAGGATCGGTCGAAAAATGTGTTTTACTAAGAAAAGTTTTTTCTATGGTATCAAATTTTTATTATCAATGTTTTAGAAATTTTAAATATCTGCTATCTATATCCTATATATATTTTACCGGTTAAATCAGTTGGAGTAAAGTTTTTCAAGTGTATTAAAACTTCGGCACAGTCGAAGTTAGCTTTGCCTTCTCGTTTCCAAATGCTTTACAAAAACAATTGTGCAGTTAGGGCTCTCCCAATTTAGCTTTGTATCGATACGGTTTCAAAAGGCATCCGGGGGCCTAACAACCTCCCTTAACTACATCGTAGTAAATAATTTAAAACAAAATGTTCATTGACTGCAAAGTTCTGCAAGATTCCCTGACGGCTTCGTTATCCTTTCAAACTTTCAATTACGCCATTACGCGGTCTCTGGCGAGGGTGATTTTTTTTATTTTTTCGACTAGCTTACATTTCTTTTTTTTTTTGTGGGGCTGTTGCTGCTGCTGCTGATGTTGTTGTAGATAATGGTGCACTGCTTCCTAACTTGTCATAATTAAAACGAAAAGCTGTGCCCTGCTTCACTTCGCTCCGCTTCGCCTTGCGCCTGGCTGGCGTTTTAATTGTCTGGCGTGTTGTTGGTGTTGTTGCCTCGCCACGGCAAAACAATGGAATATTTTCAGTTTTGCTGCATTCCATGAAGAGCAGCTAGCACGGTGAACTATTTATAGCTCGCTAATTGAGTCGGCGGAATTCTCGCCCTGCACACAATACCCCGCTGCTAAACATGGATTCTAAAGTTGGGCTTCATTTTGATTTGTTTTCCTCTTTTTTTTTGTCTTTTCCAGGTGCATGGGGGGGCTAAAAAGAGTTTTGAATTTCTCATTTGCTTTTGCACTTGTCTTTGTCAGGGCCATAAATCATGGCCCTGGCCATGGGACACACTCAAAGCAGAAGCAGCCCAAGGACCCTCAGAGCGAGAGCAAAACGAGACAAAATTCCATTTCAGACCGTGGGATGAGGAATGAGGGTTAAGGGATGAGGAATGGTATTAAGGAACAAATATCCCCCCCAACAACACAATCAACAGAATGAAGAACTGTTATCAATAAAAACAAAAGCAAACAATTGCTACAAAACTTGAAAAACAAAACCAAAGAAATTGCAAAGTACAGAGGGATGGAGTGGGTGGACTCCCTTCTAGAAAATATAAAATTAAATTTGATAATTTTTGTGGCATATTAAAAATGATGATATATGATACTTGAACTTTCTGATTTGCTTAAGCTGAGGACCGTGCTACAAAAAGAAAAATTGTGAAAAAAAATTTTAACTATTTTTCCTGCTTTAAGGGGGTCTTCTACCTTTGAACAAATTTTTTTTCGAATTTTTTGTTTTCCTTTAGTATTAAAACATTCCGCTTTCAACCCCTTCAAAACATTTTTAAATTTTCGAAATGGTTTAGCAGATAAAACCCTTTAAGTGGACCAAGTTCTTGCTAATGTGAGTATTTTTTACGTTAATCAAAACTTTAACCGCGTTTTTTTCGAAACCACGATTTTCGACCTGGTAGCCATGATTGCGCCAGTTCAAATGAACCGATTTTGATCAGCCATATTGCAATCTACGCAGAATTGATGTAATTCTGGCCCGTACCTCAATCATGAGGAAACAAATTTTTTTATATTTTTTTACACTAAACTACAAGAAAAAATCGTTGAAAATCAATAAATTTTTTTAAGTGACCGCCAAATTTTCAAAAAATGTTGTAATTTTATGATTGAGGTACGGACCAGAATTACATCAATTCTGATCATAACCTCATTTACCGATTTCATTTTCAATAACCTGGAGTCCCGGAATCACGGCCACGTGTATTTTCACCTTTTTTGGGAGTCCTTAATTGGCAGACCGATAACTTTTTGAACAGCCCTCGAATTCCAAACATTTTTTTTTTTATTTTCTTAAATTATTAATTAAGAACAAAAAACAAAAAACCAAATTTAAAAAGCTCTGTACTATACTACTAAGCGGCCTTCGGAAAGTTGCATTTTTTCGAATTATCTCCAAAAATATTTTAAATTTATAATTTTCGAAAATATTTCTATTCAAAAATATTTTTATATATCACTAGCGTATACCCGCGGCTTCGCTCGCACTTGAGTAAAAACCTAAGTATTTAAACATGAGCATGAGCCAATTTTCCGAGTTATTTCAAAATTGGAAAATCCCGTTGGGAACATTTTGTTATGTAGAGCTCAAAAGCTAATCTCTACATTGAAGCTAATCTAATGAAAATAAAGAGAGTTTCATTCATTTAAGGGTAGATTTGAAAATGATTTTGAATCCGATTAAATTGGAAAACAAATTTTTCAATATTTTTCCTCCAGTTTTAGTAATAATTTTTTATTTAAAGCTTTAAAAATAAATTTGGAGCTGACCGGATAAAAACCATACATCAGTTTTCCGACCATTTTCCGACTTTCGTGGAATATTTTCCAAAATTTCAAAGCAATGTGTTTCATATTTTTGTATGTGCAGCTTGAAATATGGGTGGGTGAATTTTCCAATTTTATTGATAGAGCTTTCAAATAGAGATAGAGCTTTAAAAAAGAATTTGGGCCCGATCGAATGGAGGACAACATTTTTTTCATGAATTTTTAGGCAGTTTTCCGTATTTTCCAAAATGTGAAAATGTCATAAAACAGTTTTCCGACCATTTTCGTATTTTTGGGGGATGATTTTTTAAAATTTGAAAGTCACTCCTATGGGTTCTACACATCTCATTTGATCCCAAAAACGACCCTATTCCCATACGATTTGGTTCGTTTTAGGGTGGAAAGCGATAGGTAGAACACATTGGACTGACTTTCAAATTTGGGTATGATTAGCTTCAAAAATGAGTTTGAAACTAATCGCTAAACCCATTTTCCACCCATGGGGGCGTAGTGGTTTAATTTTTCCGAAAAATTGGTATGCAGTTATTGTTGAATTTTTATTTTGATTTTTTTTTAAATTAGTTTGAAGCTGATCGGATGATAAACGAAAAAAGTTTCATACAACAGTGTTCTGTGAATTTTCCACATTTCCCATAGGAGTTTTCCAAAACTCCGCCTTAGTACTCACTCACGGAATAAGATGAAACTACAGTAAAAAATAGAAGGCTAACATCGGCTACGCCGATGTTTTAAATACCCTTGCAGTTTTGAAAAGGCGACCATTGATAACAAAAAAATTTTTCTCATTAGAACTAGTTTTTAGACTGATCGTTCCTATGGCAGCTATATGCTATAGTCATCCGGACAGACGGACAGAAGGACGGACGGACAAACGGAAATGAACTCATCTCATCATGCTGATCAAGAATATATATACTTTATGTGGTCGGAAATGCTTCCTTCTATGCGTTACAAACATCGTGACAATTTTAATATACCCTATGCAAGGGTATAAAAATTCAGCTTGCTATCTCTAACGGTTTGGGCTGTGCGACGGTCACCTATCAGTCAGTCAGTCAATCAGTCAGTCAGTCAGGTTGAACTCTTTTATTTATAAAAAGTTCCTTCTGTCTGTTACATACATTTGCACATAACAACCCTTATAAGCGAGCCTCGAGTCAAGCAGCCGACTGACTGCCCAAGTCTCTGCCGAGCACAGTGTGAGTATTTTGCTTTTGCTCCCGTCTGCTTTTTTGATCTGGCGCTACGAAAAACATGCAATTTGTTTTTATTATTCTTTTCGAAACGGCGCAGTTGCGATCCCGACAAGTTGGCTATGGAAGCAGTTGGGAGTAAGGACTTGCCCACCTCTTATCTAAATAATAAATAGTTTAAGTTAAATATTTATTTATTTATTAAATATGATTAACTTAAAGTTTTAATCTTAGGAGTTAGTTTCGTAATGCATAGCTGCTAGGAGTTTTAACTAAATAATTGCATCGCCATTGATGTCCTCAATTAACAAATTTGCCAAGCTCATTTCAAGATTTCGAAAACCCATTTCATGAACTAATTTACAATATAAATGGAAATGAATCAGGCCGTTAAACCGTTACCAAAATGTATGTTTTATTAAAGTGCTCTGATTTGGAATAGTCTTTACATTGGTATTTTTTTTATTCAAGAAATTAAATATTTCTTTTTATAATTCAGCAAAAATAGAATAAAGATAAAGAAAATAGTTAATGAGCGAAATATAGAACATATTTGGTTACAAATTTTTCTAATAATAAAATGGAATCAGTACCCTTCAGTTCCAGCGGAAGCAATTGCTCCTACTAATGGCTAAACTCATGGGTGAATTCAGAGCCGAGTTGGCGCTGCAAATTCACGAACGATATTCTGCTCATATTCGCAACTCATATGTTGTGGCGAAAAATCAGAATTTAATATTATTATAATTATAGTAAAAATGATATTATATTAATTATATGAATATTTTTTAATCCAAATAATGAAAATGTATTTTTAATAAAATAATTATTTGTTAGTCAGAAAGAACATAACAAAAAGAGAGCGAGAGAGAGAATGCAGCTGCACGCTGCACAGTGGTAGGTAGGTAATACCACGAATATTTAGTGGTAAGGTCTTTGGCTATATTAACTGCGAATGTCTTAAACTTTTCAATATTAATATTATATCCAGAAGATATCGCTTAAAATAATTTAGCATATCGTTCAATTAGGTTTTGATCTAAACCAGTAATTTGAGCAGACAAGTTAGCTTTACTGAAAATCGCTCTCGCCGTATTTCCATTATTTGATGTTTAGCACAAAAACAAACGTTAGAACTCAGTGATTTGCAGATATTTGCAGCTGAATTTTGCACCATTTAATTTGATTGTTAAATTCGATTAACTTCACAACTAAAAGTCTATGTGAAATATCAGGTTAAACACGAATTAGCACTAAAAATAAAAATTATTAGTACTGAATACCTTTCTTTATAATATTTAAGATCTTATCAAAGTCCCCGAATTTTTCGGCTAACTGTAAGTACGAATAATTCTTGATTCAAAAATGTTTGTTCTAATTTAAATAAAATAAACGATCGTTTTTGAACTTAAGAATGTTTTATACTTAATTTAAGTACACCCAAGAACAAAATATACTTGAAATTTTTAGGACAAAACAGTATAAATTCCATCCCGATCGTACTTAGAATTCTTCCAGTCGATTTTTTCCGAGTGTTCGAACACCTTAAAAAAAGAACTTTATGAGGAAAAAAATTAAAAAATGATCTATGGTGCAAACTCTGCTAATATTTTGGAACCTACCAGATCGGATGACTAGATCTTATAGCTGGCATAGAACCGATCGGTCGGAAAATGAGTGGTTAGATCTTCCATCTTCTTGCTAGAAACGAAACATACAAAAAAATGGTTAATCATTTACACAGAAGGAAAAAGTCAACTATTTTGCACTTATGCTCAATATATCCAGACTTCATAGTCTGAAATTAGAAAAAAGATGCTAAACTTATATCCAGTTTTTTTTTTCCAAGTACCAAATTCTTGAATCTAGTATTCTCGAACTTAAAGAATGGGAACGAAACATACTTGACAATGAGCATATTTGTTCCTTTGTAGGGAATAGAATTGTGTTCTTTATAAAGTTTCTCAGTTGCTCACCAATACAAATGAAATGCAAAAAAAAAACTAAAAATATTTTACATGCGTGTAAAAAAATAATTTTTTTACAGAAGGTAGCTCAATTTGTTCACGCGCCTGTAAATAACAAGCGTGTCAGAAATACTCATGCTAGTTCAATGAAAAAAATATTTGTTTTTCCATGTCTGATGGTTTTTCATTCAACCCTCCGCGTCTAAAGCGTCACACCATCAAAAAATTTAAAGCAAAATAAATTTCATGCACAGGTATAAAAATGTCATAGACTTTAAAACAAAATACTGAACCAATGAATGCAAAAAAAAAAAAAGAAAATAAAGCCAATCAGCAAGTTCAAGTTATAATCAAAGTGCAGCCAGCGGAAGGAGAGGTGGAGGGGCAAAAGTGGCTTCCAGTGTGCACTACTTATATACTCGTGCTTTTACCTTGTTGCTGGTTGCTTCATCATCAATCAGAATTCGAGTAGCAACAAAAGAGCAGCACGAGCAGTTAGTTTGCAATACCGTCCACCCCTCGCCTTCCTGGAACCACAACAACAAGCATCATAAGCGCATAAAACTGTGCTAAGCTGTTTTTGCTGTTGTTTCGGATTACACACACCAATACCTAACTCTAGCCACTCCAATTGTTGTTGTTATTAAAAATGCAACACAAAATGAATAAACTGAGCTGAGCAAGAAAACATGAAGCTTTATTTTTAACATTCGATTTCAACTTTCTTAACTGAAATTACGCAGCGAACTGGACAAGGATGCGGGCTTGAAGCAAACGCGTGCAAGGGCGTGGCTACCACAAGCTGATACCGCGTTGGCCTTGCTTTGTGTTTATTTTCATCTTGCTAGACATTAAAGGAGCGCAACATCATGATGTACGATATGGCCGAGCGGACAATCTGTAATGAGATAGAAAACACAGTTAAGGCGACACTTAGAAACTGAACAAAAAGAGATAAACTAATTTGCATTTTGCATGACATTTTAATGGAAGTTATTAAGCCAGAAGTAGGTGGGAATTATAAGATAGCAAAGTGGTAAAGTCAATTATTAGACAAAAGGAAGCCAAATGGATGGAAAAAAGTTGATGCAGAGTTACTTAGTTTTAGGTCAAACCACTTTTCTATATTAGAGTTGTGGCGAATTTCGTGAACTAGTTTAAATGAGATATTCATTACAATGAACGAATGAACTAGGTCTCAGTGTTTGAACTATAGTTCATTTTTTGATCAAGAGTTCTTTTTTTGTAACTTTAGTTCATTTTTTTTTCTATTTTTCATTTTTTAAATATAGAACACTTGTTGAACTATACTATAGTTAATTTTTTTGAACTAGTTCATTTTATAAAAATTAACTATAGTTCATAAAATGAACTAGTTCAAAAAATTCGCAATAGTTCATAAAATTAACTAGTTCGAAAAATAAACTATAGTTCATAAAAAGAACTAGTTCATAAAATTAACTATAGTTGAAAAATGAATTATTGTTAAAAACTTCAGTTCATTTTATGAACTACAGTTATTTTTTATAAAATGAACTAGTTCAAAAAAGTAGCTAAAGTTCACAAAAGAACTAGTTTATCAAATGAACTTTAGTTGAAAAATGAATTATTGTTAAAAACTTCAGTTCATTTTATGAACTACAGTTATTTTTTATAAAATGAACTAGTTCAAAAAATTAGCTATAGTATATAAAATAAACAAGTCTGAAAAATAAACTATAGTTCATAAAAAAAATCAGTTCAACAAATGAACAATAGCTGAAAAATAACCTGTAGTTAAAAACTGAATAGTTCCTCAAAAAATAAACTAATGAACTTGTTCATTAAAATGAACTCGATATACATACATATATATAAACTTACCGCCGAAAATGTTGCCATATTGGCCTCAAACACATATCCATCGATCTGGCAGGGTTTCTGAGCACGCATAATGCCCAACAATAGCGCTCGCTTGGTAGCCGGTGCAAAATCTGTCCAATTGGACGCATATGCACCCACGGCAAAGTCCGCACTGGCCTTTTTGATATTCTCACCGCAGTGCGAATAGATAAACAGAGCAATCAGTATCGAACCCGCAAACGTTATAAAGTACAAACTTTGCGGTTTGGGGAATACATCCGCCACCTGAAAGCCCACAAAACACAATAACAGTGCCGAGCAGAAGAATTGCACCAATACGAGCGGACGATAGAGTTGTGATATCTGTTGGGCAATATTCAAACCCTGCTGATGCAAACGTAGGATTTGCACTAAACCCTCCAATTCCTCCCGGGGTGCATGCCGCATGGCTGGTAATTGGCTAACACGCTGTTGCGCGATCTTAAAAATGGCACACACATTGTAGGTGTAGGAGACCAGCAGGGTATCCACACATATAGCCAGTGTCACGGTCGCAAGCGTGGCGACCGTATTCCACAAATAGGTGGGCACATAATACCAAAGTAACTGATTGTTCCAGGGATACACCGCCCGGTAGGGTAATTCCAGTTGGGTGCTACCCAAACGAAAATGCAACAAGATCATTATAATGAAGGGTTTAATGATAGCAAAAACTAATGCCACATAGAAGCATCGGGCATAGGTTAAACTAAGCAGCTGATCATGTTGATTGGCCTCCCCAATGATAAGCGAAGCTTGAGGCCAAACTTGAAGTTCTGTAAAGGTTAAAGAAGGGTTTGGGTGCGGTTAAGTAAGGATTAATTTGTGTATAATTATATAAAATTAAGTTAAGTTAACTTTCCGCACAAGAAGCAATAAAAATCAAACACAATAACAAAACGCCAGCATATGTAGCAACAAAGTGTCGCACTGCGTCTCAGCGACAAGGAAAATGCGGAATGGAAAAGTGTGAAGCTTTTAATGTGCGCTATTTACATAAATACAATGATTTTTTAAAAAGGGTATACTAAGTTCAGGCAATCAAAAACTTCCCTTAAAGTATAAATATTGTTAATCAACATTAATAGCCTTACTCATCTGTATAAACACCTAGATCTCAGAGACTATTAGAACTAGTCCAACCAAATTTAATATTTTGTTTCAAATTAGTCGCAAACCGATTCAGAACTAGTTCGTTTCGAGTTTATTGAGTCCCTCGAACATTTTTTAGGATTTTAAATCATTTTTTCAATATATCGGTATATTGTCTAGTGGGTAATTATATTTAATCGAGATATGACAAATTTGAGAAGGGAAATGAAGCAAAAGTTATACTGTAAAATGGCAATAGAAAGTGCATCCCAAAAATATTCTTGCGTTAGTTATTCGCCTTAATTGGCTTCGTGTGACCATAATCTATTCGGAAAATTGTTTTTGACCATGAAAGAAAAGTGCCATCAGGACGTCAAGGCTCTTCAATCATATTTCTTTAAAGAGGCCTTTGCCTTCTCTGTATATATACTATATGTTTGGCTATTACACTATATTTACAAAAACTCTTTAGAGATATATGATAATGTAAAGACAGCTTACAGAATTAAGGCATGAGCATTGGAGTTATTACTAGTTCATAGAGTTATCAGCAGTTCATGAATACAATTCAGTATTGTTTCAGTTAGTCCAATGTATGTCTAAAAAAGGAGTGTGTATCGTGGAACACACGAAACGAGCGATGCTCTTTACGAAGAAAAATCAGAATCAAAATAAGAACTCTTGCTTAGGAATATAAAATTATTATATAAAACAGTGTTGAAAAATAGTACCAGTCCCAGATACCATAAAATATCCCTGATCCCAGATCCATGATGGCAGATCCTTGATCCCACGTCCTTGATCCCAGATCCCTGATCCCACATTCCCACGTTTTTAATACCAGTCTTTTACATTGATTTAAATAATGATTCAATACTAAGCGCAGATGAAGAGTTCAGTGACTGCCTTAGTCAAATGAAAACGTTGTACACAGTGAAAACTAAATTTAATGCAGCTGAAGACGTTAAATTGTATTTATAGCATAAATTTGGCTTTATATATGGTTTTTTTTATAGGTGGTCGAAGATACTACATAGACTAGGACTACATAGACGATGAATTTGCTTAAACGAAATCACAATCTTTCCTTTAGACCAGCTAGGTACCAAAATCAACTAATTTTTGCTTTTATTAGAATTTATCCACTTTTAGTATCTTATTGTTAAGGTTTGATTTCGGGCAGAAGAATTAAAATCAGGGAATAATACCGTAACCGGAACCGTTAACCAAAATAAACCGTTTCAGGCCACGTACCGGTATCGAAACCGGAACCGATGTTACATTTTTTTTTTGAGAACCGAAAACCGTTAACCGTTATAATAGGAACCGAAACCACCGTAACCATACCGAAACGCTTATAACGGTACTGTTTCGGTTTCCAGTTGAAATATTCAACTGGTAAAATAGCAATAATTATACGGAGAAGAAAGTTTTACATTTCAGAAATTCGCCTTCCAGAATAATCAGAATCAAATCCTTTATTAAAGATATATAAAATATAGAAAAAAATATCTGTAAAAAAGTGTTAGAACTTTGCTTTGCTAAATAAAAGCCCTCTAATTAAATGTAAAATATTTCTAAGTCTTTGAAATATACGTGCTTAAAAATAGAAATGCTAGAAAAATTATAATATCAATTTTAGAAATAATGTTTCAGGATTTTATTCAAATTTCGCTCTACAAAAAAAATCTGGTTTAATATTTCGGAAAATGTATTATCAGGTAAAGCTAAGGCAGATTTTGTGTTATCAACTTTTTTTGTGTTTTTTAGAGCTGATATACCTGATATTTGAGTATTTTACCAGCTTTTTATGAGCTATTTTGGACCGAAGTCTTATAGTAGGGTTCAAATCTATCCAAATCACTAAGGATCTCTATTTTTGGCGAAAATACGGCAGATTTTAGGGCTACACAAGAATAAAGAATTCCTTAATTATAGGTTTTAGGGATACCACTGAAAGCCTGGACAGAAGCATTTAACGAAATTGTTCGTCAAAAAATAAAAATTGTAGGAATTCGGTATAAAAAAAAAATTTTGTGTGTGGGATATTCGTAGAACTCATTTGTAGTTTTATTACAAACACTATTTTTTTTTTGGATATGTTGAAATAATTTAAATTTTTGAATATTAAAAAAAATTGTACTAGTACCGTTACGTACCGGTATACCGAAATAAAAATCTGGGTACCGTATCGGAAACGAAAACCGAAATAAACTGACAACCGAAATAGAACCTTTAACCGAAATTCACATTTCGGTACGTACCGAAACCGGTACCGGAACCTATATTCGTTTCGGGATTAGTCCCTGATTTAAATAATCCGATTTGGGTTAGGCTCGGGCTCCCAAAAAAAAACTAGAGATTTCGATTTCATAGTGGTTTCATTGGGCCAAGCCGAAACACAATAATTTGCTTTTAATTTTGTCCCTTAGCTATTTTTCTTAGCAATCTTTTATTAGAGGGATTCCTGAAAGTGATTTGCTTTTGATTTTGATTTGATTTCGTCGAACAGCTGTTCACAGCTGCTCCATACAAAATGGGCAGTGTGCCCAGAAAACATAAGGATTTTAAGGTCATACTAATAGATTTAACGAAATCAGCTCCGGGGCTGATTTCGTTTTGCTTTCTAGTGCGGCCGTATTCTTCGAAGAAAATTATGCTGTCAAACTTGATGCATGCTGTGTAAAGCTGCAACCATTCTGAAACTACATGCTCTGCTATTTAACTATTATTAAAGAGGCTGACAGAAATTGGGCTTACACTTTATTTCGGCGTTTTGTGATTTATTATCTTTGTTTACTTCAGCGCCAATTGTCAATCAGCTGTTCACGAAATCAAAATCAAATCAGTGCGCAAAAAAGGTCGTTCCGTCAACTAATTTTGATTTGCTTTCACGAAATCAAAATCAAAAGCAAATCACTTTCAGGAATCCCTCTATTATTATTAGCTATTTCTAGCAACTTTTTTTTCAAATCTAGCAACTTTTGGCTGAAAACTTCTGGCAACACTGGTCTGTATGAACCCTTAGAATCCGATAACTATTAGTCCTAGACCAACCAAATTTCAAAGTTAGTCTCCCATTGTCTGCACGCAGGTCTAGTTTGATTCAAATTATTCGCAAACCAAACTGGACCATGAATTTAAATTTTCGATCTCCCAAATCGGAACCCCTCGGTTTGGAAAAAGGTTCGATTCAGAAAACCTTTTTAGAACTAATGTAATTTTTTAATATTCTGCCCGAAAAAATCATATTTGTATGGTATTGGCTCGATGCATTGTTTATGGAAGATGGGTTTTGGCCATGATATTCAAATATGTTGTAAAATGGGAAAACTTTTGACTTTATATACCCGTTACTTGTAGAGTACGTGGCATATTTATATGTCAGGAACTGGTAACACTAATATCAATAGTTGAAATCTGATAATTCCAGGGACTAATCCCGAAATGAATAAGGGTTCCGGTAAAGGTTTCGGTACGTACCAAAATGAAAATTTCGGTTAAAGGTTCTATTTCCGTTTTCAAGTAATTTCGGTTTCCGGTTCCGATACGGTACCCAGATTTTTATTTCGGTATACCGGTTCGTACCGGTACAAGTATAATTTTCTTAATGTTAAAACATTAAAATTGTTTCACAATATCCAAAAAAATGGATGTATTGAAATTTAAAAAAAAATTATTTTAAGACTATGCCACATGAAACATCGTTTTTCAAAATATACCGTTTTCTATCCGTTTTTATTTTTGGACAAACAATTTCGCTAAACGTTTCTGTATATTTTATATAAAATCTTTCTAAAATCAGAAAAATTATGGTTCGAAATAATCGGTCCCTAAATCTTCTGAATTTCTGTCATAAAAAGAGATATTTCTGTTATTTGGATAGATTTAAGCCCATACCATAAGACTAGTTTTCAATATAGCTCATAATACGCTGGTAAAATCAGCTCTAAACCATTTGGAAAACTAAAATCTGCGCGAGCTTTTATTTACATTACATTTTTCTAAATATTGAAACGAAATTTTCTGCAAATAGGAAAGAATATTTCTAAATTTGCGAGCGAAATTTGATTTAACTCAAGAAACTTAATTTCTAAAATTTATATTACCATTTTTCTAACATTTCTAAATTTAAGGAAGGGTTTTACTAAGACTAAGAAATCCCTTAAATTAAATTAGAGGGATTATATTTACGAAAGAAAAATTTTTCCGACTTTTAAGAAATTTTTTTCTATATCGTTTATATCTTAAAAAAATAATTTGATCCTGGTTTCCTCTAAAGGCCGAATTTCTGAAAAGTCCAATTTTTTTTCTGAGTGAATACGTTGCTATTTTACCGGTTGAAATATATATTTTAAATAATCATAAATCAATAAAAATAAATAATTAAAAGCCGAAACAGTACCGGTATTAGTGTTTCGGTAAGGTTCCGGTTTTTTCGGTTCCTATTATAACGGTTTTCGGTTCTCAAAAAATGTTTAATATCGGTTCTGGTTTTGATACCGGTACGGGGCTTGAAATGGTTTATTTCGGTTAACGGTTCCGGTTTCCGTTCCGGTATTATTCCCTGGATAATACCAAAATAAAGTTTTACATTTTTTAGCATAAACGGTCTCAGAACGTTTTGATGTACAAGCTCTATTTGCATTGTTTACAGTGAGTTGAAAAACATACATTTGACTTTAAAATGGAAATTTCAAGAAAAGGTTTTCGTAAGTTACATAAGTAAAAGCAATGTGCCAAAATGTGCGTTAGAATGTTTATACGACAGGGTATTCCCATATAATAATTTTTGGAGAAATATTCAAGCAATTTTTGTTTTTTTTTTTTTTCAATCTAAGGATACACTTACCCGCCTCTAGTAGCCCCCGTATGCGATAGATCAAGTCCACAAAATCCTTGCGATAATAATTAAACACAAAATACTTGGCCATGGTCAAAATGACAGCCACCAGTGAGGCCATTATATCGGATAATGCTTCCACATTTGTCAGATAGCTGTAAACCGCAAATGTTGAGGGCAACGTAAAGGCCAACATCGGTATAATAAAGGACAAAGTCACCGATCGACGATCATTGAATGCAGTGGCACTCAACAAATCGATGCCCATGAAATGGAAAAGTTTACGTTGCACTTGCAGGAAACTTGTGTTGTCCATTTTGCCGTAGATAATGCTAAAGTTGTGGCTAAGGATGCGCGCTGCGCTTTTATATAGAGGAGGAGGTAAGTCAATTAGTCAGTCAGTCAGCAGCAGAAGCAGCGGTAGGTGGGCGTGGTTTGGCCCTTTTTTATAATTGTACATCAAAAGCATTATATTTTTTTTCTTTGTTTTGTTTTGTTTTTGCATTCTCCCTTTGAGTGGCACCCTTTGCAGTTCTCAGGGCGCAGCACTATAATTTTTAATGAGTCTGTGCGGATTATAATCGGAATTGGGTTCTTAAGCGGGGAGTGGGCGGGGGGTTTATTTTTTTTTAAATATTTCTTAGGGCTTGTAATTAGATGAGATTTTCTAAAGCTGTTGCTGACAGTTGACAAGTGGTAAAGGATGTGTGTGCCTTGTAATTTGCCAAAGGTCAAAAATGTTCAAGCTTACATGGTCGCGAAATGGGAAAAAACCGAAGGATCGAAAGGCAAGTTAAAATTGGATTAAAAACATCAAAAAAGGGATTATTAACATCATTTGCGGCTTTGGTGACATTGATAGAGTAACATCTTAATCAAACATTTTATAGTTTTCGATATCTCATCATCTCAAGGCTCGATAAGGTTTCTCTCCTTTGTATTAGAATTACGCAGAATTATATTGTTATGGCCATATTGCAAATTGCAAACCAAACCTTGTGCTCCATAAATACTACTAGATATATACCGGGTCCTTAAAAATGCCAAATTTAAAAAAATGTTTATATTTTTATCAAGTTTAAACCAGGGACCGTAACTGTTATAACTTTTGCATACAAATTTTGAAAAAACAATTATTTTCTAATTTTTAAATAAAAATTTAAAAAATAATCGTTATTCTAGGATTTTTAAATAATAAAAATTAAATTTAAAATTTATTAAAAATTCAAAAAAAAAATAATTAAAATTTATTTTTATTATAAAAATTTTAATTAATTTTTATTTTGTAATTTTTTTAATAAAAATTTAATTTAAAATAAAAAAATTCTAAAAATTAATTAAAATTCATTCTTGTTATAAAAATTTTAATTCATTTTTTTTTTAATAAAAATTAATTTTCAATTGTTATGAAAAATTTGTATAATTAAAATTTGTATAAAAATTACTTATCTAGTAGGCGTTCGTAAATCATATACTACGTTTATACGCACAAAATTTACCATGATAAATGCCCATAAAAGTATGCAAACTTTATTTGATCTTATAATTATCTATTTGAACGAGTCGGTTATGGTAGCGTCATACTTAATTTACACTGTACATTCGTTCCTATTATCGGATCAGTAATTGTTATACAAAATAAACTAGTGTTAAGGAAAAAATGTAAGAAAAATGTTCAATAATTATTCCTATTCATGGACATAGCATACTTTGAAGGGCATTTATCATGATACATTTTTTGTGTATAAACGAGGTAATAGAATGTCTTTGATAGAAGGATACAATATTTACCTAAACCTACTAGATTAGCAATTTTTAAAATACAAATTTTTCATTACAATTAAAAATTAATTTTTTTTATTATAAAAATTAAAAAATAAAAATTAATTAAAATTTTTTTAATAAAAATTAATTTTAAAAAAATAGAAATTAATTAACATTTTTATAATAAAAATTAATTTTTAACTGTTATTCAAAAATTGTTATATTCAATCCAATTAGATACTGCCGTCAAGCAAAGTCAAATTGGGAAATTACCAGTTAGCTTTTGCCCTCTCGCTCTCTCTTTCTCGTAAATTCTACCAATCGCTGCGGTGTTGTTGTTGTCGTTGGTTTGAATTTTCTTTTACGTATAGCTCTAATATCGTTAACCTGATCGAAAAACGATGTATGGCGGGCCGATACATAATGAGTAGTAGAATATATGTTTAGAATGTTCGAACTATTAATCTTCGAAATTGAGGGAGTTATTACGTTTTTTAATTTGCGGAGGAGGCAGGGGGCGTGGCAAAAATCAAAATTAAACTTGATCAGCCTGCAAGTATAAGAATTATATGTTCCATACACTTCAAACCTCTATCTCTTACCATCTCTGAGATCTGGCTGTTGATGCTGATCAAGAATATATATACTTTATAAGGTCGGAGATGCTTCCTTCTGGCTGTTACATACATTTGCACAAACCCAATATACTCTTTGTACCTTCGGTACAGAGTATTAAAATGAACTATAGTTCAAACACCGAGGCCTAGTTTATTAGTTCATTTAAATGAATAGTTCATTCGAACTAGTTCATGAAAATCGGCACAACTCTAGTGTGTACTCAGCGGTGGTGGCCATCCTGTATAGATGGAAACAAGTCTACGGAAAAACTGGCTGGACTAGGTACTACCACCGAGCTCCTTTCACAGAAGAGGCCAAAAGTGATGCCCATGGCGACTTTTAAGCTTCACACAAAAGCCGACCAGTGGAAAAACCTTTCCTCCTGTGTGTAAATATTAGAAAACAGTTTTTAATTGTAGTCTGTGTAAATTAAAATTAAATTTATTTTGTACCAAATATATTCTGGCAAAAAACGTAATAATTGAGTTGAAAGTTTGTTTTGGTTTGGGGTCTACTGTCAATATTGGTAGGTTCAATATTTTTTCTGGATTTTTTCTTTATGTCTGCTTTTTTGGATCATTTTGTATTGTTTCTGTGTTCACTTTCTTTATATATGTTATACTGCCTTCCTTTTTTTTCGTTGTGCCATGTTTCTTCTTATTTTAGTGTGACTTTTCTTTGAAATTTTATATCGTCCTTCCTTTTCCGTTTTTTTATGCATTTTACTCAATTTTTGAAGTTATTTAAAATATGTTCTTCATGTTCTTTTGTGTCTCGCCTTTTGCTGATATTTTTCGTTACGTTTTCCCTTATTTTCGTTGTCCATTTTCTCCTAGTATTCTTTTTTTTTTTTTGGTCTTATCCTTTTAAAGCATTTCCATGTTCTTTCATTACAAATAGTTCCTGTTTTCCCACTTAGTCTGCGTATCCTTCCTATTTTTTTAATATTGAAAATTGGATTCTTGTTTCTTTCTCTTGATAACTTCCAACCGCGTACCGAAGAAACTAAAAAACAGATCCCCGCATCGCTTCTTTTTGTTGTTGTTTAATTTGTAATTATATTGCCTAAAACTTAAGCTCTACCTAAAGCTATAAACCCATTCATCCGCCCGGCGTTTAGGCCTTAGGCCAGCGGTTTGAATTGCGGGTTATGGGAACGTGCCATTTTGGCCTTGAGCCATTCGTCTGCATGCCGCTGCTTAATGTGCACATACATATTCGAGCGCGACCGGCATTCCTTCGGACAGTGTGGACAATTGTATAGCTGCAGACCGGTGTGAATGGCCATATGCTCCTCCAGATTGCGCTGTTGCTTAAAACTCTTCTCACAGTAGGTGCACTGCAGATTTGTGGTCAATTTATGCGCATATTTGATATGGGCACGCAGTGCGGTGCGCGAGGTGCAGGTCTTGGAGCAATGTGGGCACACCGTATCGGTGCTATCGTGCGTAAAACGATGCAAACGCAAGCTATGCTCATTCTTTAGCCACACACCACAGATGGGACACTCCATGGCGGGCGCCACCACACCCTGATGCTCCAATAAATGACGCTCAAATGAGGGTTTGAATTTAAACTTTTTACCACAAATATCGCAAACATGCGGATGTAGATCTTCGTGTATGGATTGAATGTGTCGACGCAAACGATGAACGTTGGCGAAACTGAAAGAGAAAAACAAAAGGGGAAAATGCATGAGAATGAGAGAGAGGCAAATATATGCAAGTAAATTATTGTTTTCCTAAAAAAATGCTTTCATATTTTTTTGCTTAGCTTAATACTTGCTCATTCAACACAATGATTGTGATGCATGAGTGTAAATGAGGATTGAAAGGGCATCAAAATTAGCATATAAGAAGTGTTATTTCTGTTTAAATTTTGTCTATAAGGATTTGTTTTTGGCCTATGAACGCATTTTGTTAATTGTTTGGTTCTTGATTTCCATTCATACGTTTTCTTTTTACATATTTCAAGTCAGAACGTAAACGAAATTATTTAATGAAATTACTGAATTGTCTGAAAAAGAACAGGGAAGAATCAAGGAAATAAACACAGCCGGCATGAAAACTGGTAGAATTGCTTCCTTAATGAATCGACATCGAAATACTTTTTCAAAATTGCTAAAGGATCCAGACGGTTACCACATAAATCGATGCACATGCGGCAGTTAGAAACTCAAGACATAATGAGCTGCACCAAAATCAAAGTGGAACTCGGACTAACTATAACCAGGAAATGTGGAAAATTTTAACCTTTACATATCAAAAGAAAGTTGGTAAACATCGATTAACGAAACGTCTTTAAAATGCGCGAATGGCCTTTTTTAAATACAAGTTCTGGGACGTTTAGTATGAAAATATCAGTTTTAATGATGAAACTAAATTCAATTTGAACGGACCAGACAACCATCACAAATATTGGAGGGATCCGCGTCATCTAAGGGCAACATGTTACAAGCGGAAACATGGCGGTGGATCGCATATGATAGGGGCTGCTTTTAGCGCTAAAGGCAAGTCTCCAATATGCTCTGTATCCGGCAGAGTGAATGCTAAAGCATATATAGAGTTTATAGATAGTGAACTAACTCTATTTGCTGAGCATTTCCATGGTGACGAGTGAACTTTTCAGCAGGACACTGGGCCAATTGATGTTGCCCGGTCTACACTCGGTTATTTAAAGACCCTTTATATACCGTTGTTATCATGTTGTCGTAATCCAATTGAGTTTATGGTGGCAGTACGACACCTTAAAGACTTGAGTTATTTAAAGACCCTTTATCAGGCTGAACCATTCATTCTACAATTTATATTTAGACAGTATTAGTGAAAGGTGGCAATGTGTCCGGTCAAATTGTAAAGAAAGTAATTAAATGGTTGAAAATATCAAAAATTACATTTTTGAGTTTATGATGGTACTCGAATTTTGGTCTATACTACTTTACAATAAAATGCCTTAATAGGACTTGGAAGAAGTTCAGCGTCGCTATTTTTCAAAAGAAAGTTGGTTACAAAAAAAATTGAGTTATCAACCGGTTCGGTTCAAAACGTTTTCAGCCCTAGGTTAAATGCCCTGCAGGCTGCAGAAGCTTCATCATCTTAAGGGAGACGCCATTAAATTTTGAGATATTTCATTATCCTTCATACGTGTTCCTTATTAATTATTTTTGAATTAAATCACAAATTGCACATATACCAGTTTTCCATGTCAAAAATATAAAATTATTTTTTTTGTTAAATGAAATATTAATACAGAATTTGTTAATATAATTTTAAATAGTACTTATTATCAGCTAACAACAAAAAAAATAGAAGGCTAAAAGCTAGAAGGCTTTTAAATACCCTTGCAGTTTTTGAAAGGCGCTACCATTGTTAAACAAAAAAGTTTTTCTCACTAGAATTAGTTTTTAGACCGATCGTTCCTATGGCAGCTATATGCTATAGTCATCCGATTTCGATCAATTTTTCCAGAATTGTGTGGAAGCACATAATACTAATATATACCACGATTGTTGACGCTACGATGGAAAACAAAAATGTTTTTTCCACTAGAACTAGTTTTTGGATCGATCGTTCCTATGGAAGCTATATGATATAGTCATCCGATCCGGCCGATTCCGACAAATGTGCAGCGTATTTGTATTTAAAGACATTTTGCAAAGTTTGGTCAATATAGCTTTAAAACTGAGGGAGGAGATAGCATAGAAATAGACGGACAGACGGAGGGACGGACAGACGGAAATGAACTCGGCTCGTCATGCTGATCAAGAATATATATACTTTATGTGGTCGGAAATGCTTCCTTCACTGCGTTACAAACATCGTGACAATTTTAATATACCCTCTGCAAGGGTATAAAAATGAATAGTTCATGAACTATAGTTCATAAAACGAACTATAGTTCAAACACTGAGACCTAGTTCATTAAAATGAATAATTCATTCGAACTAGTTCATGAAAATCGGCACAACTCTAGGGTAGATTAGTTATATGAAGACTGATATTTCACTGGTTCAAGACTGGTTCCGAAACCGCTGAACTTGAAATTTATGTGTAGGTTAGATATTTGGAGTCAGATATTTCACTGATTCATGACCGGTTCCGAACCCGCTGAACCAGTTCAATAGTGGTTCAGAACCATATCTTAACCTAATCAAAAATTGCTAGAAACTGTAGGTTTGTAACCGTTTTAATAGTGGTTCAGAGCAATATCTAAGAAAGTATTAGAGTTATGCAGGTATGCAAACCGCTATAGAATTATAATTGGTTCGGTTTATTGGTTCACAGAGTTCATAAACCGTTGGTTCGGCTTGGAAAATGGTTTTTGGAGCCATCCGAACCGCGGTTTTGGTTCGGTTCAGTGGTTCACGGGTATTATGACATCAGGTCAGTTCCCAGTTTCAAATATTTCAAAATTTATTAACTTTTTGTAGATATTTTCAAAATTAGATTACGAATTATTCCGGTATACAGCCGCTTGCTATAAGTTCCACCTCTAAATAATAAATGTCTGACTATATTCGGAACGAAATTAGCACGTTCCAATGCATATACAAATGTCAAGTTAAAAGAATATTAAGTAGACAGAGAAAAAATTGTACGGACCAGAGGTTAAAAACTTAGAATCAGAAACTGTCCTGCTTTAGACCGATAGACAAAAATCTTGAGATTATACTGACGTTAGCCAAGCGTGCACAGATTATTATGACAGTTACATGAATATGTCATCACTGTGGATCAATTCGGTATAAGTGTGACTCCCCTTAATGCCGGTCACCCAAAAAAAAAAACGTACATATTGTGTAACCAAATATATTAATATATTTGTGATATGATTTTATGATATTCTAAGCGGAAGATCACATGTAGTAGACACTAATGTAAGAGCGCTCCATGTATGCTGAAGATATTGTGATGACATACAGGAAATACAAAAAACGATAGATCAGCTCGAATTATTCAGCAAGAACTGGAATATGCAAGTTAATTTCGACAAGTCAGAGGTTATGGTTATTTTAGAATAGGAGGAACAGCTATGGGAGGCAAATTAGAATCGCTTAAGAGTTTTGTTACACCCAAACGAACGGAAATGTCGCAAAATTTCGTAGGTAAAAGCGATATCTCACTCGAAGCGAAATGAAAACTTTTTCTAGCAGTAAGTCGATAGATCCAAGCGTATGACGCACAAGTGAGGGTTACGAAATGTCGAAAGACAAAGATTCCTAAATAGAATCTTAAAGCTACCTGATACAATACCAAACTATGCTGTAATGCTTGAAACAGGAGCTGAGGACAGTAGCTTATATACCCTAAGCTTGTCTATGAAATACATACACAAGACTGGATAAGACTACCCAATAGATTGTCTAAAAAGATGGCATCAGAAAAAACTTTTCAGGGCAAGTGAACTAACTCGAATTGGAGAGTAGTTTGGAATAACTTTTAAAGAACCTGTGAACACAAATGTAATAATCTGCTGTACAATCGAAAATTTAAATTCTTAACAGCCTGCAGATGGAGAAAGCTATTAAGCTATTGCCATCTACTGAGAGAATTCAGACTACCCTATCTGCAGAAAGCAAGTTTTTTGAAGCAAAAAGACCTGATCAGAATACTTAATGAAGCACAGAATACATATTAAGTATTCACATATGAGCACATATTAATACTTCTGTAAAAAATCAAATTGTTTTTTGAAGTCAGACGTTTCTTGATTTATTGATCATCCCCCTTAAGGTAGAGCGCTTGTTGGAGGATTATTTTATCCATTTATCCAGCATATAGCCCAACATATATTCTAATTTGCTTAAGCCAAAAATACATATTTCATTTTATGGGAGGCCAACTAGATTCTTACTCCAAATTTGAATAGAAACTGTGAAGAGGCTTAGTGATTAAGCAATATTGTTCTTAAAGTATCTTTTATACGATAGTAAAATTGGGTTTTCGCCCGAATCCATAATATACCGATTAAAATTATGGAAGATTATGTTTAAGGCAGGGCTGCAAAACCAAATCATTTTTTGGAGGCCCGACTGTAATATACTCTGTACCATTTCGTATATAACTGATAACACAAACTTATTTGTTTTGCCTTTAACTCGAATAACGTTCATTTGATCTGGAAAAGGTGGTTGGTGGACTGATAAGAAATAATGATTAAAATATATGCCTAAAAGGTTCAAAACATCTATCTTGAAAATTGTGGGAGATATGAGATTTTTTATACCCGTTACCGCTTCGGTTCAAAACCGGTTTGCAGCCCTGCTATGTTTAATAACCTCAAAGTCATTCCCTTTCGACCCTAAAAACGACTCAAATCGTATGGGGAATAGGGTCGTTTCTATCGACCCTATAGCGTCCAAAACAATTTGTGGAACACATGGGATTCTGTTTCTTGGAGTTAAACTTCGGTTGATTGTCGTGACTGTTAAAGCAATATTGTTCCTTAAAGTATCTTTTAAACGTAAGTCTAATTTTGCCCGATTTTGCCCGAAATCACAATTTGCTGACAACTTTGAGTATGAGCCTGAAGAACTATTTAAAGTGCGGTAAATTAAATAGCCGTGGGACATCAGATTTGTTCATATGGAAAATGTATAAAGAATGGTCGTAACTGCACGACCAGTGCTGCCCAGCGTAATTATTTTAACTTAAAACCATCTAGCTACAAAATTGTTGTAGATATATCGTTAAGTAATAATGATTCAAATATATGTCTTAAAAATTGTCTGAGATATGATGTTTTTTTTTTTCAAATTACCGGAGTGGCAACTCTACTATCGTTCATCTGATCGGGAAATGATGTATGGTGGATCGCTACATAATGATGAGTAGAATAAATCTTTAGCAGGTACGAACAATATATCTTCAAAATTGTGGGAGATATGGGGTGATTTTTTTCAAATTACGGTGGTGATAACTCTACTATAGTTCATCTGATCGGAAAACCGTGTAGGGTGGATCGATAAGTAATGATGATTCAAATATATGTCTAAATGGTTCGAATAATCTATCTTTAAAATTGTGGGAGAGATGAAGTTTTTTTCAAATTACCGGGGTGGTAACTCTACTATCGTTCATCTGATCGGGAAATGATGTATGGCGGATCGATACATAATGATGAGTAGAATAAATCTTCAGTAGGTTCGAACAATCTATCTTCAAAATTGTGGGAGATATCGGGTGTTTTTTCAAATTACGGGGTGGTAACTCTATTATCGATCATCTGATCGGAAAACGATGTATGGTGGATCGCTACATAATGATGAGTAGAATAAATCTTTAGTAGGTTCGAACAATATATCTTCAAAATTGTGGGAGATATAGGGTGTTTTTATCAAATTACGGGGGTGGTAACTCTACTATAGTTCATCTGATCGGAAAATATAAATAATGATGATTAAAATATACGTCTACAAATTGTGGGATATATGACTTTTTTCAAATTACCGGGGTGGTAACTCTACTATCGTTGATCTAATCGGGAAATGATGCAGGGTGGATTGATACATAATGATGAGTAGAATAAATCTTTAGAAGGTCCCAACAATCTTAATCTAAAATTGTGGGAGATACGAGGTTTTTTCTAAATTGCGGGGGGCAGTATGGGGCGTGGCAAAAATTTAATATAAACTTGATCTGCCTGGAGGTAAATGGATAATATGTTCTATACACTTCAAACCTCTGGTTCTTACCATCTCTGAGATCTGTGCGCTTATACGAACAGACGGACAGACAGACGGCTGTTGATTTGTATCAAGAATATATAAGTATTATGGGTCGGAGCTGCTTTCTTCTGGCTTTTTGTACCGTCGGTACAGAGTATACAAAATGCTCCAAGATACAAGATTTGGCTGCAACTAAAGCAAGAAAGAAACTCTTTAACAATCCTTTAGGGAACTATGTTAAATCTGTGTTGGAACGGGGACTTATTGAACCATTCTCTAAAGCTAATTCGTTCAATTGATTCTACTTATTGTTATACAATGGAATATTAAGCTAGTGTAGCCATTTATACTTAACACAATGATGCCCACCTCTTTTGGCATATTTCACAGCTATGCTCCAATTGATCCGTATCATGTTTAGCCAAATGATTTGCCAATCGACGTTCGCTGCTAAACGTGCGCTCACATTTGGCACAGGGAAATTTCAAAACTTTGCCAATTTGGCCCGCCTTATTGTGCACCGTTTCGATATGTGTGGCCAGATAATCCTGCGAGTTGAGTGATTTGTTGCAAATGGTGCATCTGCTTCGTAAAATGAATTGCATTATTATTGGGAAGACATTTTTTACCTCTCTCTTCTACTCACGTAAACAGCTTGGGATTGACATGTTTGCGTATGTGATCCATTAGATTGCAGGCGCGTGTGAATATTTTGTTACAGCATTTGATATAGAATTCACGTTGATGCGCCTCCAGGAAGTGGGTCTTCAGTTCGCTCAGATATTTGCCACTAAAGTCACACAGATCACAATTGGCACTCATAAAACTGGCAATCACCTCCTCATAGCGTTTGGCCAATTGAGCACGCGAACAGCCCTTGGGTTTGCGTTCCAAGGCCAATTGCAGTTCGGTCTGCTGCACCTCTGTGGGCACATGACGATTAGTTGGTTTCTTTTTTTGCAGATCTTTGAGCTCCTGGGAGAGGGTGGGGATGCGTTTCTGTTTGGTGTATTTGCGTTTGGGTTTAAGTTTATGCTGCAACTTGACCAGAGGTTCATCTGCAAAGGAGTATTTTGGACATAGTTTTTGGCTTAGCAGACAATTCACTCACCATCCGAGGAGTCGTCGTCATCGTCGTCGTCTTCCAGGAAGGTGGCAGCCTCGCCAAATTCACTGCAACTATCACCTAGAATGGGTTTTTCATCCTCCTCCTCATCTGTGAGATAATCCGACAGTGGCTGTTTAATGGACACCTGGTGCACTTCCTGCTCATCCACATTCACATCCAAAACACTACCCAGTAGACTTATATTATGCATATCCAAGGGTTTCTCATCCATTTCCACTGTCACCAGCGGCAGTTCATCCATATTAACATCCACATCCACACTGCCAGCGTCTGCGGCCCATTTCATGGCAACACAATCCACGTCCACGGTGAGAAATTCTTTCTTAAGTGTACCCTGCTTCTGTTCCACCAACTGCCAGAAACTATTGAAATCCTCCAGATGTTCACAGCATTCGCTGCAGACGGTGGTGGAGATGCCATCATCGGGCAAAATCTGTAAAGAAAGGAAATCTTTACAACCTGCATTCTGCACTCCCCACTCCCTCACGGTCTTACCTCCAGTTGCAGAAACTTGGCTATCATCTTGACCAGCCTGGTTTCGGCCAATGTCTCATCGGTCTCAAACAGGAACACCGCATTGTTGGCATTTATGCTCCGCAGGCACAAACGACAAATCATTTTGGTTTCGTTTTTTCTATTGTACAATTTTTTCCAATATTTTAAATGAAATTACGATAAACAACATAAATAATTAGGGATGGGATACAATTTGGAACATTTAGGAATGACAACAAATGCTCTGATATACAGACGTATCACATACAGTCTGGCAACTCTGTCACTGATATGTTGATTAATCATCAAGCTAGCGGCGCATTTTAAGGGTGGAAAGTAAAACAATAACACAGATAAATTTTTTAATTTTAAATTAAAAATTAAGCTTTGGCAAAATGGCCGGACTGCTGGAAATTCTAAATTGAGTTCTTTGGACATTTTGATTACAAAAATTTGAGAAAATATCACATATATTTATCTAATCTGTCCCCTGCATATGCGCACGATCTCTGTGAAGCTTGGATATTTGGATTTTGGATTTTCTCAAAAACGCAGGGCAAATTCTCTGACAATATATTCAAAAAAGTTTGTCAAATTAATTTTGTTTTTTTGTATTAAGACATGGGTCGAGGTCCACTGTAAACTGATTTTCTCAACAATTGTAGAAGCAATTTTCATGAAATACATCTAATTCTGTTTTTACACGGAAGATACGTTCCAGAAAAAACCATGAAAAAAAAGATTTAAAGTAAAGAAAGCAGGGACCGGATATAACAGTTACTGGAAACAGTTAAAATAGAAATTAACAGTTTTATTGCAATTTTTATATAAAGAATTATTCGTCGATTTTTATTTTGCAAACTTCGGAAAACCAATTATTTTAAGATTTTTATTTTATTGTTCTGATCATAACAGTTATTTTTGATTTTTATAAATTTTTTTACATGATAACAGTTATTGATGACTTTTTTAAATAAAAGTCATCAATAAAAATTATTCAAAAACTTTTATTTTTAAAGTCATAGCATAAAAGTCATTTGCATATATCGCAATGATAGAGCCATTGAGGAAAATTTTTTAAACATAATCTTAATCAGCTTGACTAGTTCGAGTAACATCAAATTAAAATTTTAATTTTATTAGTAAAATCTTTTGGAAGGATTCGGAAGACAAATTATATCTCAAGTGTGTCAAAACCAGGGAATCAAACCGAATCGAATTTTGGTTCCGGGTTTGGTACGTACCAAAACTAATGTTTCGGTAAAAGGTTCTGTTTAGGTTCTAGTTTAACTCGGTATTCGGTTCCGTACCGGTACCTTGGTTTTTATTTCGGTATACCGGTACGTACCGGTATGTATCCTTGAATCCGGAGATATAATAGAAATGGTAGCAACCTAAACAACAAAAAGTAGTTATAAAGAAGGAAAATTAAACATAATAAACTTTACCTCAGAAAAAAATAGAAGAGTAAGAAGATCTTTTGATATCTGATGAAATGTTAAATACACTGTTTTCAGATAACGTTACCGATTACAATTTAACCCTGCTATTAGGTTAAGTCCATTTTGGCCAATTATTAATTCGTTTCCTTTGTAAATGCAAAAATAAAGGATAAATTAATAATATTTGGAATTTATTGAACCAAAATAGATGCAACGAAATAAAATGAATTTGTTATTTTTATTGATAATTTCAGTATATCCCAGATGGTCGCTTAACTTTACATTTGTAAGTTTTTGCTTACGTTTACCCTAAAGAAACCCCTGATTGAAGCAATAAAAATGAAATAACAAAAAAAAACTCAGAACCGAAACTGTACCGGTACAATGTTTCGGCTCTTTTCGGTCATTTCGGTTCCATAAATAAAGGTTCCGAAATACCGGTACGCAAAAAATAAATAATAACGGTTCCGGTTCTGGTTCTGAGTTTCAATCGGTTCTATTCGGTATACGGTTCCGGTTCGGGTTCCGGTTTGACACCCTGCATTAAATACATTTTAGGAGTGGATAATGGTAGTAAAGCCTTAAATACACCGATTTACATTTTTTCATTAAAACATATGAAACTCATTGAAAAATGTAAGCAAACAGCAAGCGTACGCTCGTACACGACGAGAAGCGACTGCCACTGCTTGACGATAGTCGTCATGCTGCATGCATGTTGCGACGATTACGCGTAGCGGACGAGTCGTGTGCGTGTCTCCCTTTAAACACACGTGCGCAGCAACAAATCGTATGCCTCTCGTACACCGCGTCGCATACGCTACGATAACGATACGAGTCGTGTGCGGACGGCCTTAGATTTTGTGTAACACATAATAATTGACGAAAAAGGTGCACTAAATGCTTTTTTGGCCAACATTAGCCTAGCAGGGTCTTTCTGCAATATTTTCCGCATACGAGGATCCAAATAAGTCGCCGATACAATGTTTCCATTAGCCAATAACATATGTTTCTTTTTTTTCTAGGAACTCCGTCAATATATTACAGTTTAAACATTGAATTGCTTTGATCGTCAACTTCATTTCAAGCCATACTTTGTAAAAATTTCCAAAGTACAGTTGCTCTGCTTGAAACTTTTGGGTTGCAACATAAACAGGCTTCTAAGTTCATAATTTGAAAGTTTTCTTTGCAAAATGATTGAAATTTAAGCAGGGTATTAAGCATAGTGTACGTAGGTTCCAACGAGTTGTCATGTCAATTTCTGGCTGGGGCAAGCCCTTACTTGAAATAATAAATCTTCAATAGAAAATCCAATTAATATGTAGAAAGAGTAATATGCCATCAAAACTACCTATTGGAAGGACATCTTAGAGTTTTTGCCAGTTCACGTGCTTTTGAAATGACGATTTGACACTTAATTTCCTTAAAAAAAGTCTTTCACGCCAAGTTGCAATGTGTGGGATGCAATCTTGTGAACTTTGACATCATTTATCATAGTATGATAGTCAATATCGTCGGCCACATCAGTAGAAGTAGTTGGTATGTCGTCTTCGCTAAAGATTTCCACTGCTTTAATCATGTTTCTTCCATTGTCCGTTGTTATGCAGTAAATTTGCTGTTTTGAAATTTTGAAAATTTCAAGAACATCTTCTATTTCTTGGCATAAATTTACTGCAGTATGCTTTTTATGTAGCTCAATCATTCCGAGGGTATAAATGATAAGCTTGTTGTCGTCATAATACTAAGCATTAATTCCCAACATACTCCGATTTAGGCGCTTTGCGGTATCAATTTTGAGGCAAACGATTTTTCGTTTTAGCGAAAATCGAATCAGTTATGTGGTCGAATGCTTCTGTTATTATTGTCATAACATTTTTCGATGATATTGGAGCCATGTCTAGGCCACTAAATATTTGCTCAGTTAAGAGCTTGAATGGCTCTGAATCGAAAAATGCAAAAGGTAGCTTCTCACGGCATAGCGACATAATTCCGACGACATAATTCCGCTCAGGTCAAATGAAAGCGGAATTATGTTCCGCCGTCTAAATAAGAATATTTCCCAGCGGAAATAAATGAAACGACATAAACACAGACTAGAGATATCTAGACTGAACGTTTGCGCTGCTTTTTTGGTTGCGACGCTGACGTTCGATTGTTTGAGAGAGAAAAACGCTGACATTCGATGGTTTGAGAGAGAAAAACGCTGACGTTCGACGGTTTGACATAAAAAATTGGGTCGAACTGAGGTTGCAAACAGCTGTTGCCTTAATTTTCAGTACAAATTAGTAGGCCACATCATACACATACCGTTCATGACGAACTCGTACCGTTCAAAAAGAGAGAAATTCTGCCGTTGTTGGCAGAGAAGAGGGGCTGAGCAAACGAGCAGTCTAGGTTAGTTCGTTTATGACATAATTCCGCGCGGAATAACGTCGTTTTTTTCTAGCGGAATTATGTCGTCCCCCCGCTTCTCATAGGTAACCATTTGTACGCATGCCTTCTTTACATCATTTTTCGATAGTTCTACAACCAATTTTTGCTTCTTTTCGGGTACGTCGCTGCTCGTCTCTATTGAACGTATGTTTGTGCACATTACATATAGACACAAATTACAAAATTTTACCTTCGATTTCTTTCCACGCGTTTTCATGTTTAGACTTTAAATGACGTTTTAGATTGATTAAATAATTTCCTTGAAACACAAAACCACATATGTGGCATTTTGTCTTGTTTTCTGCAAGAATATCCGAAAAATAATTTCTCACTGTAACGTCTTGTTTTCGTTCCATTTTAGTATTTCACTAAATTTAGTAAGAATTTTGGTCTTCATTCTTAGTACTTTGGCTATCAAAATTCTATAGAAACCATACGCAAAGCCTACCTAAAAACAAATACGAAGTGGGTCGTTTACTCTTGCCGAGTTGATCAAGTTTATGTTTACGATTTGGTCCTCAATGGTCCTCTATCATTGGATATATGCAAATGACTTTTATGCTATGACTTTAAAAATAAAAGTCTTTGAATAATTTTTATTGATGACTTTTATTTATAAAAGTCATCAATAACTGTTATCATGAGACAATTTTTTTATAAAAATCAAAAAATAACTGTTATGAACAGAGTAATAAAATTAAAATCATAAAATAATTGGTATTTCCAGAGTTCTAAAATAAAAATCCAAGAATAATTGTTATTTCCCCGAGTTTTATTATAAAACTCAAAATATAACTGGTAAATAATGAATTATTTTGATAAAACTTATAACTGTTACGGTCCCTGAAAGAAAGATTGAAACATTTGCTAAAGCGGCTAAAAATAAATTTTAAAAAAATGTTCCAAGTAAAAATATTTTTCTTTGAAATTTCAATTTTAATTTTTTTAAATCGTGTTAATTCGAAACAGAATTTTCTTTGTAGACCGCGTTATATCAAAACAGTGTAGAAACAGTATGAGCTGTACTTCTGAATGTCTTTTTTACGCTGAGAGGACAGATATACCTCCTATTTTTAATACCTGCAATATTTAAATGCACCCATAAAAACAATATTTTGTGCTTTTCTTAACAATCTCGTATTTAAATTTTTTGTTTCGCTTAATTAATTAGCTGTTTCGTTCCAACTCGTCGCTAGCAGACCGCCGCTAACTTGACACACATGCCTGATGGGGCCCATCGCTAAACTTTGGCTTGGTCTGGCAACGTACGCTGTAAAATGGCAAAAAAATAATACATACGATTTAAAACTAACTGGACAATTACGTATTACGTGAAAACAAAGCGACACAAATCATTGAAAAATCATAAATATAAAACAGCTTAGTGCAATCGGGCGCCAAAAAACAAATCCAGCGTGTGTGTGTGTGTGTGTGCTAAAATTGAAAATCAAAACGTAAAAAAAAAACGCCACAAGGAAAAGTGTGATTCAAACGAGTTTCCGAACATAATTTTTTTTTGTCTCACACTTGCAAAAAAAAAAAAGAAGAAAAAAAAACTAAAACGAAAAAGCAGAACGACTGACACAAGAGAGACAGCGAGAGGCCAGAGAGTACAAGTGAGCGCTGCCACTGCCAGCAGCAGCAGCCCCCCAGCCAGCGCAACACACAACGTACGAAGCGCAAAGAGGAACAGAGAAAACGCCAGAAAAATTAAAACTAAAATCCAAATAGAAATTTTAATTTTATTTGGTTAGATTTGTGTATACGACGGCTGAGTAAGCGAATAAGCAAACTAATAAAGTGCAAAAAAAAAAAGGAGCCAAGGAGCAACGAACTTGTGTGCAAAAGGGTAAGCTCTATATGTACATTTATATGTATGTATGTGTGAGTATGTGATGTGATGTGAAATGCCGCCTCGTTCTTGTTCTCTCTGGTAGCAATTTTCATTTCGTTGAATTTCGTGGCAAACAACACAAATTACCAGTCACTGCTGGGCCCCTTTCAATGGGGACAGGTACCAAAAATTCCAATTAAAACTTATAGGAAATTTTTGGCTACGTTGGAAATTTATTACTTGAGAATGCCACACAGAGCCTGCACTAGTGTTATCTCGCTCTCACTTAAAGGCAACGGCTCTGTTGTCGGCGGGCAGGTTTTTTTTTTCTTTATTTTTTTGCAATGTTTTGTGTGTGTGTGTGTGTGTGAGCGCGTAGGCAAACAAACAAAAAGTGGCTTGACGTTGTTAAACAAATTAATGCATTTTATGAGGGGGTGGGGGAACACATTTTAATAAGATGTTTTTTTTTTTTTTGTCCGGCTAGAATTTTTTTGTTTGCATTTTTGATGCCCGTCAAGATAGCGACGCATCGAAACGATGGAATATGGATTTTGATTTTCTCTTCATTCTGTAAATGCAAAATTGTTCAGAAAGGTTAAAAAAAAACATTTCCACATTTTCATTTATATCCCAAGATCACAATCTTTCCCTAGGTTTTCGAGACATTTGCTGATCAGTAAACCAACGTGAACATTTCTCAAAACAAAAACATACTTAACTCGATATATACCCGGCGCCGCTCGGGTCCATAAATATATTGTTTACGTTTTTCTTTCACAATATTTGTAGTTTTAAAAACTTCTGAGTTTGACTCCAAGCCACTTTCGAACCTGTTCATCGGATTCGGAACCAGTCTTGAATCAGTGAAATATTAGTCTTCGTATAACTAACATACACACCAAATATCAGGTTCGTAGCTTCAATAACTACTGAGATATGGCTTTGAACCACTTTTGAACCGGTTCAGCGGGTTCGGAACTTGTCTTGTTCCAGTGAAATATCAGTCTTCACGTACACACCAAATTTCAAGTTTATAGCTTTAATAATTAGCGCGATATGGCTTTGAACCGGTTCGGAACCAGTATTTAACCAATGAATATCAGTCTTCATATTACTAACCTACGAGCCAAATTTCTAGTTCATAGCTGCAAGAACTTCTGAGATATGGCTATTTGAACCAGTACAATAGGTTCGGAACCGATTCGCAGTTTAGGGACATATTCTACGACTCTTTCCTGATCGACATGAACATACAGTGAAAATTTCACGAAGTGGTTTCAGGGATGCGGCTCTGCACCACTTTTGAACCAGGTAAAACCGCTTTCAAACCGATTCACAGACTTGCGACATAGCCTATTACTCTTTCCTCTGTTTTTTTTTTTCATACATCCTACTGATTAGGCCGGAACCAGTAAAAGGAACTAGCCATATTTGCAGTATGACATTAATAAACAAGACATATATCCCTATTCCTGTAAAGTTTTATTCAAATCTATCCTAAATTTTATTTTTACATATTAGCAACGTTTTTTTTTTCATTTTTGATTTGGTTAAAATTTAAAAATAAAAATTATTCCATCGTTCTCATTCGTCGCCAACCAACCGTCGCTATCTTGACAGACATTCATTTTTTGATATATTTTCAACTCGATGTGGCAACTCTTTTTAGTCACACACACATACATACATACATGCTAAAAGTAGAGGAAGAAGTAGCAGCAGCGGCAAACTTCGTGTTGGTGGTGCAAAAGCAAAATTAAGAAGTAATTGTTTTTTGTTAAACAAAAGGTTTAGGGCTAAGAACCTAAACTAAACTTAGATCAAGTGTGGTTTATAAAAACGATGAACAATTTCCTAACAAAGTAATTTTTTTTTTTTTTTTTTTTTTCAAACATTTTTCTCTAAAGAGTGTGCTGTGCAAGTGTGTGTGTGAGTGTGTGTGAGTCGGTATTTAAACGGTACTATGGAGAATGTCTCCAAACAAATCTCTTTACAAAAAATATTAACTAACGAAAACAAATTCAACTCATTTTACATTACGACGAGCATAGACTCGTCTGATAGTTATTAAAAAAAAAAATAGAAGAGTTTTGTTGCCAAGCATTGTGTATTGTTTCCCCTCCCTGACCGACCCCTCTACAGCAACAACAACAAACATTTTGTGGCTTACATGCTGTCTGTGGCCAGTTGTTGTTATTGCTGGTGTGCTGCCTGCAATTGTCAGCCATTGTTCTCCTGCCTCCAATTATTGCAAGACGCCACCGCAAAAAAAAAAAAAAATTTACTTCTTTTTGCCGCTTTTGCCTACTGAGAGCGTTTTATGTGTGTGTGTCTAGCCATCTCGTTCTAACACCTGCCTGGACACGCAGACTTCTGGCTAGCCTGCTCATACAAGTCTGATGTGTGGGCGAGATGGTATTGTTCAGTGTGGTGGAAGCGGGGGGGGGGCGGAGGAGACACTACCAACGAGTCTTTTGGCCCTGCAACATACCAAAACAAATAAAACAACAACACAATTTTTGCAGTAAACAAATTAAGGTAAACTAACAAAATGCAACTTCTCTCTCTTTCTCTCTCTTCCACTCTCTTTCAGCTCAGGCACCACTACAGAAGACTGAAGCAAAGCAAAACCAAAACGATCCACAAACCATAACAACAACAACAAGAACTACATACAGCGACTTACTGTCAGGAAGAGAGGAACGCGGCGGCGGCGTCAAGGAAGCTAACGCTAATGAGGATCTATTGGCAGCATGAGTACACTGGGGGGAAGTAGGGGAGAGCGAAATGCCAAGCCCAAATTTACTGCGTTGGATATAAATCGCATGTACAAGAATAGTCGCGTAAGTTACAAAAAAAAAAAAAAGAATGCAAAACTGACCAAAGATTCAGGGCTGCATAATCACATTTTAAATATGTACTAGGTCCGATTTAAAAAAAATTAATTTGAACTAGTTCCAAAGAAAAAAAAATAATTAATTGCGTGTGTCCTGTTTTTGCCTAAAACCCGTATAAGTGAGAGAAATAGTGACCAATATTAAGTCATTTGTTTAGTTCATTTGCAAACCAGCTCAAAAACGCGACTTGATTTAAAAATTCAATAAATGTTAATCAAACGCACTTAAAAATAGACTTCAAATTAAAAGATTTGCGTTTTCCGTTAGTTTTTGATTTATTTACATTGTGTTTGTGCAGCCCTAAGACTCTCAATTGTATACTCTTTCTCTTTACTCTCACTTTTTATTTTTACTTTCTAACTGTTATCCTATTGATTATGCTCATTTCTCACCGTTTTTTTTTTTATAGGGCGAATCGAGTGAACCATCTGCACAAAAGAATCAAGTGCCACGTAAACATGGAATGCAAATCTTGGGCAAAGTGCCGTCCGCTAGGCGACCACCAGCCAATTTGCCATCCCTGAAGGCCGAAACCAACAATACGACGAGCAGCAGCAGCAACAACAATCTCCTAGCCTCAGTCGAAGGTAAGTTCTCATCCTCTTCCGGTACATACATATAAAGGGAACATCTGTTTTTTTTGTTTATATCAAGTTACTTCCAATTAATTGTTTAAATATCAAATTTGCCTTTCAATCAAAATTAGTTTATAAGTGAACAAGTGTGGCAACCTTGGTTAGAGTTACAGTTACTTCTTCTCTTACACATATATAATGACTGTCAGAAAAAAAACGTTTGTTTACAAAAAATCCTAGAAAAAAAAATTATGTGTAACTTTCCGCTAAAACACATGTTCATAAAAGGTTTTCATTGTATTTCAAGACACTCAAATTGCATTTGTTTACAATCGGGGATTAATCCCGAAATGAATATCGGTGCCGGTTCCGGTTTCGGTACTTACCGAATTGAGAAATTCGGTTAAAGGTTCTATTTCTGCTATCGAGGATTTTTATTTCGTTACAAGTAAAATTTGTTTTTAATATTAAAAAATTTATTTTGTTTTATGATATTCAAAATATTAATCGAAGTAAAGGAATTAAAATATTGTAGTCTAAGAAAATGCCACATGAAACTAGATTTTTTTTTTTTAATATACCGGTTTCTATTCTTAAAGAAAGGAAACGACCCCGAATTAAAAAATACTGCATTCTTTTGTTGCCCAGACAAGCTCGCCTTAGGGCTAATTTCTCATCTTCGACATAAAATTATTTGTCATTTAAGCTAAGGTCCCACACGCAAATAATTGATAAAAAGTTGGCTGAATAGGCCTAAATATGGAACTATTCGGCAATATTTGAGTTAGTTACTTGCAAGTGGAACCATAGCCTTAGTTTAAAATCCTGCAAAATCTGCTGTCATGGCTATTTAGGCAAATTTTCATTAATTAGCTTTAATCTTACAAATTCAGGTATTTGTTAGTTTCTGTGGAAGACTCTGCTTTCTAGAAGATGAGAAATTATACCTAAACTTATATAAAATCTTTCCAAAAAGCAGAAAAATATTTCATAATTATGGTTCGAAATGTATTCCTGCCATAAATAGAGATCTTTTGCGATTTGAATAGATTTTGAATGAATACTATAAGACAAAAATACTTAAAGGGGTGCATCAGCTCTAAAATCGCTCTTAAACAGTTGGAAAGCTAAAATCTGCCTCACCTTTTCCTTACATTACATTTTTCTAAATATTAAAACGAATCTTTCTTCAAATAAAAAAAAATTTTTCTTAATATGAGAGCGAAATTTGAGTCATATCTAAAAACTTCATTTAGAAAATTTATATAATATTACAACTCTATACTATACTAGCATAGGACCCGGCGCGCTTCGCTTCGCCCAATCAGTATAGCCGAACTTATTTATCCAAAATCTCTCCTCGAGGTGAAAAAATCAGCTTTGACATTGAACCTCCCGTTTTTCGAACTTGGCTGGATTTTACGATGGAAAGTATACTTTCGGCCATTTAACTGATTTTTAGCCCATGGGGGTGTAGTGGGTTAAATTTCCGGAAAACTGGTGTGCAGTTATTAATGAATTTTTATTGCGGTTTTTTTAAATTAGTTTGGAGCTGAACGGGTGATAAACAAAAAAGTTTCATACAACAGTTTTCTGCGAATATTCCACATTTCCCGGCGGAATTTTCCTAAACCCCCGTCTTAGTAGTCACTTTCGGAGTAAGATGAAACTACAGTAAAAAATTCAGCTTGCTATCTCTAACGGTTTGGGCTGTTCGACGGTCACCAATCAGTCAGTCAGTCAGGTTGAACTCTTTTATATATGGGCATTTCCATGATGTCGAACGCGGACGTTCGTACGACATAAAGTAAAAAAAAAGGCAAAATAAAAGGCATTTTCAATTCGTTTTTTACTTTATAATGAAGGTATTGAGTAGCACTATAAATAGTGCTAAAGCGAATGACAGGTGAAATACTGATTCCAAAATAATGGCAAAATAAGAAGCGATTTGAACGGGACAAAAACAGAAGTTGCTTTTATTTTTTTAGCCTCGGTTGACATTTTGGCGGAAATGCCCAAATGCTGTATTCCTGCCATAAATAGAGATTTTTGCCATTTGAATAGATTTAAATCCATACTATAAGACTAGGGTAAAATACTTAAAAGGGGCCATCCGCTCTAAAAACGCTCTAAAACAGTTGGAAATCTAAAATCGGTCTAAGCTTTTCCTTAAATATTAAATTTCTAAATATATTTAATATATATTAAAACGAAACTTTCTTCAAAGAGAAAATAATATTTATAAATTTAAGAGCGAAATTCGATTCAAATTAAGAAACTTCATTTTTAAAATTTATATTACCATATTATTTTTATACATTTTCTAATATTTTTATGCTTAAATGAGGATTTTTCTAAGATTTAGACATCCTTTACATTAAATTAGAGGGAAATTTTTTTTTTTAGACCGAATTTATAAAATGCAAGACTTCTTTTTCGAGTGTATATATTGCTATTTTACCAGTTGAACGAGAGGGTAAAGCTAACTTCGACTGTGCCGAAGTTTTAATACACTTGAAAAACTTTACTCCAACTGATTTAACCGGAAAAATATATATAGGATATAGATATCAGATATCTTAAATTTTAAAATCATTGATAATAAAAATTTGATACCATAAAAAAAACTTTTCTTAGTAAAACACATTTTTCGACCGATCGGTCCTATGGCAGCTATATGCTATAGTCATCCGATTTTGATCAATTTTTCCAGAATTATGTGGAAGCATATAAAACTAACATATACCAAGATTAGTGACGCTTCAATGGAAAACAAAAAAGTTTTTCTCACTAGAATTAGTTTTTTGACCGACCAATTATATGGCAGCTATATGCTATAGTTATCCGATTTTAATAAATTTGTTCAGAATTGTGTGGAAACATATAAAACTAATATATACTACGATTGGAGACGCTACGATGAAAATCAAAAAAGTTTTTCTCAGAAAGACTTATTTTTCGACCGATCGTTCCTATGGCAGCTGTATGATATAGTCATCCGATCCGGCCGGTTCCGACATATTAGTTGCGTGCAGTAAAAAAAAGACTCTGTGCAAAATTTCAGTTCGATAGCTTTAAAACTGAGAGACTAGTTCGCATAGAAACAGACAGACAGACAGACGGACAGACGGACGGACGGACAAGCGGAAATGCACTCAGCTCGTCGTCCTGATCAAGAATATATATAGTTTATGGGGTCGGAAATGAATATTTCTATGCGTTACAAACTTCTGGGCAAAATTAATATACACTTTTCAAGTGTATAAATATATATTTGATATAATCATAAATCAATAAAATTAATAATAAGAAACCGAAACAGTACCGGTATAAGCGTTTCTTTATGGCTCCGGTTATTTTCGCTTTCTATTATAACAGTTGTCGGTTCTCAAAAAATGTTTAATATCGGTTCAGGTTTCAATACCGAAACTTGGTTATGGTATTATTCCCTGTTTACAATTTCTTTAATTGAGAAGATTATTGATCGAGAATAGCTAAACTACTAAATCTTATTCGTCTCATGTGTGCGTTATGAGTTACTTTAAAATTGAAATAAAAACAAATTTTCAGTACCAAAATAAAAGATGTTTTATGTCAAAATTGTAATCAACATTTTGTATAAATATAAATATAATTCGTTATATTACACACATTTTTCTTTTCATACAAAGTAAAATAAACAACATGAAAAAAATTATTTTACAATACATCTTTGTAAAAAGAAACTTACGACATTTTGCATATATTTTTGAAGTGAATTTCTTAGAAAGCATTTACATAACTTCGATTCTCAAGGACAGAAATAAAGGTACAGCCCATAAAATGCATTCTAGCTTTAGTGAGCTGATCATATAATAAATGTACTTATTTTAAAAAGTCTTATTTTGAGGTCTTGTCGAGCGTAAATATACACGGTGTGCCCAAAAACAAACTGAACTTTTTGGATAAAGATTAAAATACACATTATATTATCTTTGGAAGTTATTATTTATTCAAAATAGTTTCCATTTTACTCAATACAACGTTGGAAACGATTAAGCAGCGGCGAATGCATAGACATTTTTATACACTTGAAAAGTGTATATTAATTTTGCCCAGAAGTTTGTAACGCATAGAAATATTCATTTCCGACCCCATAAACTATATATATTCTTGATCAGGACGACGAGCTGAGTTGAATTCCGTTTTTTTTTGTCCGTCTGTCTGTCCGTCTGTTTCTACGCGAACTAGTCCCTCAGTTTTAAAGCTATCGAGCTTTCAGAGTCTTCTTTTACTGCGAGCAACTAATATGTCGGAACCGGCCGGATCGGATGACTATATCATATAGCTGCCATAGGAACGATCGGTCTAAGAACAAGTTCTAGTTAGAAAAACTTTTTTGTTTTCCATCGTAGCGTCACTAATTTTGGTATATGTTAGTTTTATATGCTTTCACACAATTTGGAAAGAATTTATCAAAATCGGATGACTATAGCATATAGCTGCCATAGGACCGATCGGTCGGAAAATGTGGTTTACTAAGAAAAGATTTTTTTATGGTATCAAATTATTATTATCAATGATTTAAAAATTGTAAATATTTGATATCTATATCCTTTATATATTTTACCGGTTAAATCAGTTGGAGTAAACGTTTTCAAGTGTATTAAAACTTCGGCACAGTCGAAGTTAGCTTTGCCTTCTCGTTATGTCATTAATAGGAATATTTTTCAGTACCTCGGTCACGGCTACTAAAATGGCTGGGATATCATCATAAAATGCGTCTTTCATCTTAGTTTTAAATTTGGGGAATAGAAAATAGTAGCAGGTTGATAGATCAGGCCAAGTACGGAGGGTGGTGGATGAGAGAAATTCGGGTTTTCATCAAAAAATCTTGTGATAAAAACAACTGTCTTCCTGCTGGATATTCAGGTCTAACACGAACAATTCTTCTTCACAAACGATGTAAATCGCCTAAATAGTATTCTTCAGTAACAGTTTTACCTTCCGGAACTAATTCCTTGTGGACAAGTTCCTTCAAATCATAAAAAGTAATCAACATTGTCTTGATTCGAGACTTCTGAAAACGACAATTTTTAAGTCGTGTGAACCACGAATAAATTTGAGTAAGACTCATACAGTCATCAGTATAACCAATTTGTGCGGAAATGGAATTGCGCTTTTTTGTTTTCTTTGTACATTTTCCCAAAATGGAATTGCGTCTTTTTTTTTTTTGTTTTATGCCGCTCTCTTTTGGAGTTTTATGCCCCGGGCTTAATCCACAAAAATTATTTTCACGCCTAAATACATCAATGTACAAAATAATTATTTTCAGATGAAAAGAAAAAGTTTATTTTAAAATGATTTTGACTCGATTGTTTTTTACAGGATGTAATATTTTAGCTGCCTTCTTGACGCTGTAAAACAGTTGTCAAAACCATAAAAAAAAAAAACTTTAAACTTTTTGATTTCGATTAATTTTTACAGCTTATTTTATTTTGTGTTAATATCTTGCGTGTAAAGAAAAATGTCTGTTATTTTACGAACCTCATTGCCAACAACTTTATTTAACAGTCCGAATTCGGATATGATTTCCAAAACGCATTTTCACCAAATAATGTACCGACCCCTATACAATTATTTTTAACTGTTAAAAGCAGGGAATAATGCCGGAACCGTTAACAGCAATAAACCGTTTCAAGCCACGTACCGGTATCGAAACCGGAACCGATATTAACATTTATTTGAGAACCGAAAACCGTTAACCGTTATAATAGGAACCGAAAAAACCGGAACCATACCGAAACGCTTATACCGGTTCTGTTTCTGTTTCAAGTTAAAATATTTAACTGGTAAAATAGCAATATTACACTGAGAAGAAAGTCTTACATTTCAGAAATTCGCTTTTAGAGAATAACCAGAATCTAATTCTCTTTTAGATATATAAGATATAAAAAAAGTATAAAAGTGTTAAAACTTTTATTTGCTAAACTAAAACCCCCTCTAATTAAGTGTAAAGAACTTAAAAACTCTCAGAAAAATGCTTGCTTAAAAATATAAATTTTAGAAATGAAATTGCAGGATTTTATTGAAATTTCGTTCTAAAAAAAATCTGGTACTTAATATTTTGGAAAATCATATGACAGGTTAAGCTAAGGCAGATTTTACGTTTTAAACTTTTTGTGTTTTTTAGAGCTGGAATATATTTTACCAGCTATTTTGGACCGTAGTCTTATAGTATCATATCCAAATCACTAATGATCTCTGTTTTTAGCGGAGATACGGCATCGATTAGGCGATAAGAATAAGTCCTTAATTATATAAAATTTCCTGATCAGATGAGCTATAGTAGAGTTGCTTCCCCTAAACGCAGAATTGTGTAACAAAAAACTCATATATCCCACAAATGTTGATATCCTGAGTAATAGGTATATCGCAGTCGAGCTAGGGCCGACTTTATTACTTAAGCTCTCCGTTTTCTTTTCATATTTCCGTTGAATTACAACAAAATCTATAGAATATATCTTAAAAAGATCGTCTGATATATTTATTAAGACAGACGCATCAAATAACTTCGCAAAAAATATACACTTTTTTCAAGAATAAAAACGTAGTTTATGAGGGATATTCTTAGTATAAAAAACGTTTTTGAGGGATTTCTTGTTTTGTAGTTCTATTACATACATTATTTTTTGGGATGTCTTGAAATAGTTTAAATTTTTGAATATTAAAAAAAATATTACTGGTACCGGTACGTACCGGTATACCGAAATAAAAATCTGATTGCCGTATCGGAACCGAATACCAAAATAAACTGAACCTTTAACCGATATTCTCATTTCGGTACGTACCGGAACCGGTACCAGAACCGATATTCGTTTCGGGAATAATCCCTGGTTAAAAGTATTGGCAAAATTATACAATTTCTTTAAATAGTGATCAGGTTCGAAGGACCGAAAAATCTTGAATCAAATCGATTCTGGACCGTTTTGCAACCGTTTAGTTTGCATAAATGCATTTTATTTCTTTTTGCGCCGAATAACGGGCGGGTTAAGAGTTGCAAATTATCACTATATGTGCCCATCATTGAAAGGAAGCATTACACTTAACTGTTCTTCTAAAGGGCGGCTAATGAATATTGCTACATTAAGAAACTTAAATAACTTCTTTTTAGTGTATGGAAATCATTTTTTTTAAATTCATGTTTAAGCTCATTTAATATAATTAAATATAGCTCCAATTAGTTTTAAAAATAATTAAACAGTGTGACCGTTTTCTAAGATAAAGATAGGACCCAACAGGGCAACGCGAGATTTACACGATGAAGCAAACTTCGTGATGTTTTCTAAAAAGCTCTTGCTTGTAAGAAAGAGGAGGAGAGGGGCAAGCTACCCTACCATACCTATTTCCCAGCGAAAAAAAACTTTTTGAGAAACTTCATGAAGTTTGGTTCATCGTGTAAATCCGGTCTAAGACGCATATTCCATATTTAGATCAAAACGGGTTTAGTTAGACATAAAAATACAGTTGAACATGTTCTCTTAGCCATCTTTCACCATTTAAAGCATCCCAATTCCCAGCGATTCGGCAGGTCTGCTGCGTTTATTATAGAAATATGTTTAAATCTTTGTCTGAGGATACCCATTTAAGCAGATAAACTCCTTATCGAAACTCTTTGATTGTTTTAAACAGGGTGTCAAACCGGATCCCAAACCGGAACCGTATACCGAAAAGAACCGATTGAAACTCAGAACCAGAACCGGAACCGTTATTATTTATTTTTTGGGAACCGGTATTTCGGAACCTTTATTTTTGGAACCGAAATGACCGAAAAGAACCGAAACATTGTACCGGTTGTGCAGGTTGCTATCTTCGGATTAAAGAATTTTTAAATTATACCGGTACACACCGGTACCTACCGGTATACCGAAATAAAAACCAAGGTACCGATACGCAACCGAATACCGAAATAAACTAGAACCTTAACAGAACCTTTTACCGAAACATAAGTTTTGGTACGTACCAGAACCGGAACCGGAACCGAAATTCGATTCGATTTGATTCCCTGGTTTTAAATGACAGCAGCTATAGTTTCCTTCGTCCCAACTGAAGGGTTGATGGTAATATTTTCTTGCGACTGTCTTCCATGCTCAACAAAATTGTTTTCAAACCTCGGTATGATCCATCTGCTCGAAAGAATGCCTACAAATGTGCGGCCTATACTCCCTTTGAACTAAAACTACGGACTAAACTTCATGATAGCGAAGGACAATTCTAATTCTTGTATGAGTGATCCAGTTATCAATTTTTGTTAAATTTAAAGAACAATCTACAAAATGGAAAAAAAATTGAACCGATTACTTAAATAGGAAAAAAGTTATGACATTTTATTTTTTGGTAGCAGCTTTCATTAGCCACCCTGCAGTATATTATAGTGGGAAAACTTTTTATTGATTATTTTTGAATTTTATTTTTCTCAACAGGAGCAGCCACAGGATCAGGAGGAGGAGGAGTAGCGGGCACGGCAGGATCAAATACTAGCCACAACCATAGCACTGCCCATAACATAGGAGGATTAGGAGGAGGTGCAGCAGGCGGCGTTGCCACAGGCGGCAGTGGAGTAGCAGGCGGCAGTTCATCAACTCATCAGCAGCATTTGCAGCAACACCATCAGCAACAGCAACAGCAGCAGCAGCATCATCATAATCCGCATCATCAGAACAATTCCAGTTCCTCCGGCAAATACAACAATAGCAGCAGCAGCAGCAACAACAACAACTCGTCAAACAGCAACAGCAACTCCAACAATAGCAACAGCAGCAACAAAAACTTTAAGCTTTTAAATAACTCGTCAGCGGGTAGCGGCGGCGGCGGAGGAGGAGGAGCAACCTCCACCTCAGTCAATTCACCCAAAACATGGTCAGCTATAACCACAGGACACGAGCGTGGAGGAGGGACGGCTCAGCAGCAGCAGCAACAGCAGCAACAACAGCAGCAGCAACACCAGCAACACCATCACCACCACCAACAGCAGCAGCAGCAGCATCATTATGGCGGACGTCAAAACCAGAGCCAAGTGGTGCCCCATTATCAAAGTGCACAATTCCAATACGAATTTCCCACACTGGATGGCACAGTTGGCAGCGGCGGCGGCGGCGGTGGCGGAGGATCCGCTTCAGCTACCGGTGGAAAAGCTCATTACCCACACCAGCAGCAGCAGCAGCATCAGGCGAATCACCATCATCATACGCATCAGCCACATCATCATCAGCATCATCATCATCCACATCATCGCGACTATCATCAAAGCGGTGGCGGAGGAGGAGCACGCTATGGCCACCATTCACAGCGCGACTACAGAGATGGCCACGACGATCTAGGTGGAGATCTAGGGGAGATGAGTCTCCGCCCACAGAACGATACAGCTGCCTGGCTGCAGCAGCAGGAAAAGGCAGCCAAAGAGGCAGCAGCTGCCAATGCAGCCAACTCGGAGCTGGCTTTGAATCCACAGGGCCAGGGCCACCATCATCAACAAGGCCAGGGAGCTGGTGGGGGTGGCGGAGGAGGCGGCGGCGCAGGAGGTGGCGGCGGAGGTGCCGTACCCTTGCCCATACTCTCACTGATGCCCTCGTTTATGCGCAGCGGTGGTCCACCGCTGCCCATCAATACCTCCTCCAGCAACATCTCGTTGGAGTCGCTCTCAGCGACTCATGCTACCACACCCTACCAGAACGGCATCCTAAGCGGCCGATCCGCCTCACCGGCTGTCACCGGCGGCAGCAGCAGCAGCAGCTCATTTCGTGCCGCTGCAGCCATACCCAAACGTACATCCTCACCGCCACTTAACCGGGCGGGAACACCGCCTCAGCCCCAGCTGCTCCAGCTGCAGCAGCAGCAGCAGCGACAGGAGAATGGCTCCTCCTCAGGCGGCAATCTGCGCAAGGACAAAGATTATGTGGTGGAACCGGAAGTGGCCCAAATGCAGCGTCCCATTATACGTGAAGAGGATCTAGAGCGCTTGAATGCCATAGCCAAGGATGACAGCTGGACCAAACAGGACGACTTGGACTATACCAAGAAATTGACCTTCTCAGATGATGAGTCCACACCCGAGGAAACCACATCAGCGTCCTCCGGCAAGACTTCCAACAACTGGCAGGCTCCACGCGGCAGCAAGGACCACCCAGAGAGCTCCCCACAGGAGCTGGAGCCCCAACAGCGCCAACAGAATGGCCATCGTGGCAGTTCCGGCAATGTGGCCGGCGGCATAGCCCTGGATGCCAGTGTCTATGAGCGGGTTAAGCTGCGCAAGGAAGAGGAGGAGCGACGTGAGCAGGAACGTAAACAGGCGGCGGCCAAAAAGCTGCAAGAACTGGAGATGAAGATGAACAGCAAGAAGGTAGCTGCAGCCGCCGCCGCCGCCGCTGCTGCCGCTGCCAGTCAAGCTCAAGTGGCGTCTGTGACGGCAGCAGCAGCAGCTGCGCCAGAAGTCAACAACTGTTCTTCCTCCTCCTCCAGTGAGGTGACACCCAATCCCAATCTAACGCTCAGCAATGTCAGCGAAGACGAGGGTGGTGGAGCCGCCGCCGCAGGCACACGCCGTCCCCGTGGCAGCATATCCAGTCTAAGCAGCGGTGGCGGCGGTGCAGCCACACCCACTGGTGGTGGAGTCACATCCGCTGCTGCGCCCACCACAGGCTTGGATTATAATCAAAAGACGGTGTTTTTGACCCATTTCCAATCGAATTTACCACCACGTTTCCAGCGCCAGCAGCAACAGCAGCAGCAACAACAGCTGCCACGTCTGGAGAAGAGCGCCTCGGCCAGCAGCGCCTTTGACAGCAGCTCGCGTTATCTACAAAAGGGAGGAGTTTCCAGCGGAGGAGCCGCCGCCGCTGCTGCCGCCGGCACCAATGTCAACAGTTCCTCCAGCGGTGGAGGACGCAGCATTTCGGTGGGCTTTGCACGTGGCGGCAGTGTGGGCAGCAGCAGCAGCACTGGCAACAACTATGGACGCAATCGTCATGACAGCTCCAGTGCCGACCAAGATGCGGGCTATAGACAGACGGCGCAGGCTTTGCCGCGCAGCATCTCGGAGAATTCGCAACGCAAGACCAGTGTGGGCTCCTCCGGCGAGGATGTGGGTATTATTATAAGCTCCTGGGCCGAGCAAACGGATGCGGCTGAACAGCAAAAGCAAAGACATCGCGAGGAGAGCTTCAGCTCCACGCATAGTCACGATTCCGCGGTGCAAATCAAAATTCTGCAACGTCCCGCACGTCAACCCAGTCTCAGTGAGGAGAAGCAGCAGCAGCAGCATCAGGAGGTGATGCCCACACAAATACTGCGACGCAGTGTGGAGAGCACAGAGAAGCCGCAGGAGGAGAAGGCCACCGAAAAGGAGCCCGAGCTGGAAGAGGAGCAGCATAAGAAGCAGCAGCAGCAGCGTCCCAGTCCCAGAGCTGGCACAGCGGTAGGACGTGGGTCAGGACGTAATTATGCAGCCAGTGGAGGAGGAGGGAGGAGGAGGTGGTGGTGGCTCCGGCTATCGTAATCCACGCCCTAACAGCGATTGGACTAGCCAACGTGGCGGCGGCAGACGCTACTATAACAGTGGCGGTGAGCAATCTGAACATTCAGAGGAGTTGGATGAGGAATGCTATAGCAGCAGCGGAGGAGGCGGCGGTGGTGGGGCCAGACGCAGTCCCAAAGAGCCGCCCGCGGCCAAGGCGGGTTTCTCTCCACGCGGCGAACCCTCACGTCGTGGTCGTGGTGGTCTCAGCTCGGCCGCACCCGGCTATAGACGTCAGCAAGCCGCGCCAGGAGGCGGAGGAGGAGCTCCCCGTTCCTATGGCCGTTTAAGTTACTCCGAATCGGAGTCCCTGGATTTGGATAAAACCAAACAAAATCAAATGGCCTTAAGTGCGGGCTTACAAAAGGTCAACAATGATAAGGAGGAGCAGCTGAAGAAGGTACAACAACAGGACGAGGAAGAGGACAAGAAGACAATTCCTGCAGATGCTTTAACAGCTTTAGTAGCACCAGCCTTAGTAACACACAACACTGCCCAGGAGGATGAGGAACAGCAAGCAGCAGCAGCACCACGTCTACTGCCCTCTGTCCAAGCTAAAACCGAATCCCTAACCGGGGATAAACCCAAAATGTTGCCAGCCATAGGAGAAAAATTGCAGCCCACACCCTTAATGAGTCTATTGGATGCACATGCTCCGGTTAATACCATAATCTTTGAAAATTCTACATACAAACAGCAGCAGCAGCAGCAACAACAACAACAGCAGCAGCAACAACAACAGCAGCATCAACAACAACAACAACAGGCAGCAGCTGCAGCTGCTGCTGCTGCTGTCGCAGCCAAAGCCACCGCAGCAGCTGCAGCAGCAGCCGCTGGCGCCGCCGCCGTGGACAGCCTTTCTAGCGCCTTGTCCCAAATGAGTTTTGTGGCTAAATCCAATAACCAAAATGAAAATGAGCAAACCGAACTGAAATTGGGCTTTAGTTTTGGTGATGAGACGCCTGTCAAGGAGGTGGAGAAGCAACAGCAAAATAATTCCACGGCTGATCTGAATATGAAGATAGCCAGTGTGAAAAAGGTATGGGAAACGGCTGCTCCATTGGCAGAGAATACGCCCAGTCAGCAGCAGCAGCAGCAGGTACAACAGCAGCAACAACAACAGCAGCAGCAACAGGTACAGCAGCAACAACAACAACAACAGCAGCAACAAGTACAGCAACAACAGCAGCAGCAGCCTGAGGATCCCAGTAATCATATGTCAGCCGCTTCCTTTGTGGCCGCCGCAGTGGCTGCCTCCCAACAGCAGCAGCAACAACAGCAGCAGCAGCAGCAACAACAACAACAGCAGCAGCAACATCAACAGCAGCAACAACAACAACAACTGCCTCCTCATTATGCGGTCTCACTGCAGCAACATCATGCCGTACCGCCCAGCCAACAGCAACATCCACTCTCCTCCCCCGGACCTGTACACTCCCATGCTCATACACATGCTGGACATGGCTATGGCGGTAATCATGGTTCACCCTTTGATGGCACATCCATAGAGCAGCAATTCCAACCGGATGATTATCCCAGTCCTCAGCAACAACAACAACAGCAGCAGCAGCATCAGAAATCCAAACATCATTTGGGCATGTCGCCGCCACCCAACCAACAGCAGCAGCAGCATCCTGCCCAGCAGCAGCAACAGCAGCCGCCCTTCTATCAATCCTCGCCCCAATTCGGTGGCATTCCAACCATACCCAGCCCTCCAGCCGCTGTGGTTTTCAACTCCTCACAGATGCCACCACCACCACCACCCGGTTCACAGGGTGGCAATCTGTATGCTCCATTCCATTCGCTAGATCATTCGAGCCGTTCACCGGCTGCCTATTCCGCGGCAGCGGCTGCAGCAGCAGCTGCAGCGGCCGCTCACAGTTATCCTGGACATTATGTTGCCGCAGCGGCAGCCGCTGCCGCAGCAGCGGCCAGCGGTGGACCCTTCAATGCGTATGCCATGCAAACGCCACACGGTGGAAATATGCCGCCACCGCCCACAGCGCCCACGCCCGATATGTACTCGAATCTATCGTCGCAGTTCCGTTTGGGCGGTGGTCCATCGGTGGGACCCTTTGGCCAGCCACCGGGACCACCACCGAATTCCCAGCAAATGAGCAATCCGAATGCAGCGGCCGCTGTGGCCATTATCTCATCCAACAGCAGCTCGATGAGCGGCAAAGCGGGCGGACCACCCAACCAGCAGAGCATAGGAGCCATAGGCTCCAAATCGGCAGGCCAAGGCGGCGGCGGAGGTGGCGGCGGCGGTGGACCGGGTCCCGGACCCTATGCCGCAGCCCAGCAGTATATGAATCTTTATGCCGGACCACCGCCACCCCAGCATCCGGGCCAGGGCGGTCCACCGGGCGCCCATCAGTTGCAGTCCAATAGCTATTACTCGAATTCGGCACCGGGCGGACCACCCGGCGGCGGTGGACCCCAGTTCTATGGCGGCCCACCGCCCCAGGGCAGTGGTGGGGGCCAAAATTATGGCCTCTATGGCGGCCATCAGGGCGGGCCACCGCCCGGTTCGAATGGACCGCCGCAAGGACCACCGCAATCGCAGCACACCATGGGCAATTTCAATACGCAATTCATGAACTCACAACTACTGACGGCCGCCAACATCAATCAATATCGCGGCGGACCCACTCCCGGAGCGGCTGCCTATCTGAAGAATAGCCAAGGGCAGGGACATATGCAAGATTCGGTAAGGCGATAAGCAAGAAATGGGAGAAGAAGAAGCAAGAACAATTAGAGATTGAGATTCATTTTTCATAAAATTGCAAGAATTTCTCGAAATTTTATTAAAAAAAAACACTTTCCACGAAATTAAAAAAAAAATTCTTCTTTTCTAAATTAAATTCTTAAAATTTTTTATAAAAAAAAAAAAATCTTTAAATTTTATAAAAAAAAAATTTTAATTTTATAAAAAAAAATTCTTAAAATTTTATAAAAAAATAAATTTTATAATAAAAAAAAAATTCTTAAAATTTTATTAAAAAAATTCTCGAAATTTTATTAAAAAAATTATCGAAATTTTATTAAAAAAAAAAAAACTTTCCACGAAATTTTATAAAAAAAAAACAGTTCTCTAAAAATTTTATAAAAAAAAAAAACATTTTTCTCGAAACAAATTATAAAGGAATACATTTTGAAACATTATTTTATTATTTCTCATAGAAACATTTTTGTTTAGAAATATAATTTTTTATTTTAACTGAAGTCCTTATTTCTTTGTTAAAACTTCTCTAGAAAAAGCTTTTAAAATTTTCTGAATTGTTGAGGACATCAAATTAGATTCAAGTACATCCTCTTTTTTGCGAAATCCCTGATTGAAGCAATAAAACTGAAAAAACAAAAAAAAATACTCTGAACCGAAACTGTACCGGTACAATGTTTCGGTTCTTTTCGGACATTTCGGTTCCAAAAATAAAGGTTCCCAAATACCGGTTCTCAAAAAATAAATTATAACGGTTCCGGTTCTTGTTTTGAGTTTCAATCGGTTATTTTTGGTATACGGTTCCCGTTCGGGTTCCGGTTTGACACCCTGTATAGAACTATATCATTTTGATTTCGATTCATTTAAATATTAAAATATTCTTCAACCTTGCTTTAAAAGTTTATAGGGGTACAAATGTACCCCAAGGACGGACGGTTCAAGGATTTAAAATCCATTTGAATATGATTGAGATCATACAAATATACTGGGGTAAGAATGTACCCCAAAGACGGTCCTCGGTAGTTTTGATCTTGGACAGATCTATAGTTAATAATAAAGATAATTGTTGAGTACTAATTGTGCTAAAATTATATTATTCAATGATCTTCCAAGTTTATTATCAATATGCAACCAACTAAATGTTTTTTTAAATATTTCTTGGTCAAATGAATAGATTCAGTATTTTATACTACAAAGTAAAAAACGTAAACCTTAAAAAATCATTTACACAAGAACCATGGATGATTAATTTGATTTATTTATTACCTATACATTTATATAAAACTTTTATAATAATAGTGAATGTATGATGTATGTTCCCTATTGAAGTCTAAACCAGCGGATGCAAACCACTCGGAAATAAGGAGTAGTTCGGTTCCGTGGTTTACAGAGTATTTAAACCACCGGTTTGGTTGATAATATGGTTTTTGTAGCAATTGTTACCGCGGTTTTGGTTCGGATCAGTGGTTCAGGGATTATACCGTTTTCGAAATGCCAAACTTTCGAATTTTCGCATTTATTTTAAAGAAACCATTTGAATAACTTCGATTCTTAATAGAAATATAGTTATTATATAGACAGAAATGTGGTCGGTTACCTGGCCCATAAAATCCGTTCTTGATTTGTTGAGCTGATCTTATTATAAATGTACTTATTATATGAAGACAGATGTGAAGGCGCCGTTCATAAGTTAAAAAATATGGGCACAGCATTTCGAAAACGATGGGTTTCAATTGGAATCCCAGCTACAATGGCATTCGCGAAAACAAAATGGCGGATGCTCTAGCAAATGTAATGTTCAGTCTGTCCTCTGAACGAGAAGAAATTGTAAAAACGTTAAATTGAGAATTTAAATTAATTAGACAAATTTATAAGTACCATATCGTAGTCTTTACGTCATTGAACTCATCGATAAACCGAACCGAACTGTTTTCATAGGCGGTTTTTGGTTCGGTTCAGCATTTTTAAAAGAACACCGGTTCGATTCTTGGTTTAGTTTACAAGCACAAATAAGCGGTTCAGTACGGTACGGTTTTGTTCGGTTCGGTTCAGAACCGGTTTGCATCCCAGGTCTAAACCACTGAACCTATATGTATGGAATTTTTACATTATGTTCATGTCGATCAGGAAAAAGTTTAGGCCGTGTTTCAAAGTCTGAACCGGTTCGAAAGGCGGTTAAACCAGTTTAAAAGTGGTTTGGAGCCAAATCTCCGAAACCACTGAACCGGTCTTTATTAAATTTTCACTGCATGTTCATGTCGATCAAAAAAAAGTCATAGGCTACCGCTAAGACTTTAAACTGGTTCCGAACCAGTTCAAAAGTGGTTCAGCGCCATATCTCGGAAACTATTGAAGCTATAAACTTGAAATTTGGTGTGTAGGTTAGTTAAATCAAGATTAAAATTTCACTGGTTCAATGCTGGTTCCGAACCCGCTGAACTGGTTCAAAAGTAGTTCAGAGCCATATCTCACAAATTATTAAAGCCATGATATTGAAATTTGGTGTGTAGTTTAGACATTTGAAGCCAGATATTTCAATGTTTGATGAACGGTTTCGAAACCGGCTTAACCGATTTTATAGAGGTCCCAAGCCATATCTCAACCTATTAAAAAGTTGCTAGGAACGTAAAACTGGATGTGTAGATTTATAACTCTTTTAATAGAGATTCAGAGCAATATCTGTGGAATTATTTAACATATGCAGGGATTATTTCCGAAACGAATATCGGTTTTGGTACCGGTTCCGGTTCCGGTACGTACCGAAATGAGAATATTGGTTTAAGGTTCTACTTCGGTTTTCAGTTTATTTCGGTATTTGGTTCCGATACGGCAATCAGATTTTTGTTTCGGTGTACCGGTACGTACCGGTACCAGTATTATTTTTTTTTAATATTCAAAAATTTAAATAATTTCAAGATATCCCAAAAAATAATGCATGTAATAGAACTACAAAAGGGTTTGTTTTTTTTAAATATACCAATTTCTAGCCTTTTTCATTATTGGACGAACAATTTCGTTAAACATATTCTGTCCAGGCTTTCAGTGGTATCCCTACAACCTATAATTGAGGTATTCTTTATTCTTATGTCGCCCTAAAATCTGACGTATCTCCGCCAAAAATAGAGATCATTAGTGATTTGGATAGATTTCGAAACTATACTATAGGACTACGGTCCAAAATAGCTGGTAAAATAATCAAATCAGCTCTAAAAACAAAAAAAAAAACAGTTTAAAACATAAAATCTGCCTTAGCTTAACCTGTCATAAAATTTTCCGAAATATTAAACCAGATTTTTTTTAGAACCAAATTTCAATAAAATCCTGAAATTTTATTTCTAAAATTTATATTTTTAAGCAAGCAAATTTCTGCGACTTTTTTAATCCTTTACACTCAATAAGAGGGCTTTTATTTAGCAAATAAAAGTTAAAACACTTTTTAGACATTTTTTCTATATCTTATATATCTAAAAAAGAGAATTTGATTCTGGGGTTATTCTCTAATTCTCTCTAATTATTGATATTTTACCAGTTGAATATTTTAACTAGAAACCGAAACAGTACCGGTATAAGCGTTTCGTTATGGTTCCGGTTTATTCGGTTCCTATTATAACGTTTAACGGCTGCTGAACTAAAAAAATTGTAATATCGGTTCTTGAAACGGTTTATTTCGTTTAACGGTTCCGGTTACGGTATTATTCCCTGAACATATAAACAAAGTTGGAGTTCGATATTTTCCTGTTGGTCAAATGGTATCCGTAACAGTTTGTGGAAAGCGATTTGAACTTGATCAGAAACTCTCACATATATATTGTGATAGAAAAACAAAACTCGAGCTCTCTAGAGTGTCATAGAAATTTCTAAAAGTTTGGAGATAAATAAAGAACTATCTAGAACTTTTCTCGATTTTTGTAGAATATTCTAGAAAGCTCTAGATCTGAATAAATAATACAGGTCAAGCGTTGTTGAAACTGATATGAAATATAGAAAAAGAAAAAATTAATAATTTTAAAATTAATTTTTAGAGCCCGAGCAACGTCCGGGTATATAGCTAGTATTTAAATAAACGTGATTTATGCTGAGGTATGTTTAAATTTTCTAGTCACATTGGTACATTTGAAATTGTAGCCCTCTAGGTTTAGCCGTTGTGCCTGGGTGTTGATGAATCAGTCAGTCAGGCTAAGATATTTATGTATACCAGCGAACAATCATTATTACTTTAACATGATCCTGTCTAAGGAGCAAAATATTGGTAAATGAAAACGAGTCATCTTTGCTTTGCTTCTGTTGAAATGGCGCTGATTTGTGGTGCATGGCGGGGGAATCGATAGCAACTTTCTAATTCTTTGCCTTTGTTCACCGTTTTCTTTCAGATGGGCCGACAATTGAAGAGTCCTCTGAGCGCCGATATGAGCCTGGGGCTGGCCAAGCAGGTACAGTCGCAGCCCAGTCCGCCGCATCACAAGAACTATGGCGGGGTAAGTTCAAAACATAACTCTTTGCAAGTTGCTCCAACTAACTCTCTCTCTCCCTCTCAATTCATTTTAGTGGGATCTGCAGAACCAGGTGCTACAGCAACAGCAGCAATCTCAACAACAACAGCAGCAACAACAACAGCGCCAAGGCGGAGGCGGTGGCAATGGACCGCCCAATATGAATGCCTTGGGTGGTCGCGGTGGTAACGGACCCGTTGGCAGTGGCAGCGGCAACAATGGTGGCGGCTCCCAAGTGGTTGGCAGCGGCGGTGGCAATGGTGTGGGCAGTGTGGGTCAAAGCGGTGCCGGTCAGGGCCGTTATCCCACGCCCATACAGCGACCCAACAATTATCCACAGCATCCTCAGCAGCAGCAGCAGCAAAGGGAACAGCAGGCAGCAGCGGCGGCGGCGCAGCGCGCCCAAAGCATGCGCCAGGTGACAGGCGGTGGCGGTGGAGCCGGCAGTGCCGGCAATAACAATGCCCCGGTTGGACCACCTGGCTCTAATCAAGCTGGCAATGGTGGAGTTTCGGGTGGCGGTGGTGGATCGGCGTCATCGGCGGCCGGAGCCTCGCAGCTGGGCAAGCCGTATTATGCGAATAATGCGGGCGGTGGCGGCGGCGGGGGACAGCGCGGTGAATGGCATCCGAATTGAAGACACACACACACACACACAAACACACACAACACACACAATATTTACTTATCCCAAAACTAAACCCAGAAACACACATAACTAGCGAAAGCAAAAGGGCAACAAAAGAATGCATAGAGAAAAAAAAGCGTTAAAAAAATTTCAAATTATAAAATTAAAAAAAAAAAAACACAAAACAAAAACAAAACAAAAAATAACGAAACGAAAATTTCTACTTTGGGCCTGCAAAGTTGAGCAGAGAGTGTAAAAGCTGCCAAGCCACCCCCGCGCCCCCTCCACACACACACACACACACACACACATGCAACAAACAAACAAACATACATATTTTACATTATACATACATACATACATACATATAGCAGAGTGTATTTTTTGTCAAACAAATTTACATAATTATTATATTTACTTTTTTTTTATAAACTTATGATTTTCTTTATAGTCGAGTCGAAAACGAAAAATCTTTGCTAATTTTATTATTATTATTTTTTTTCGCAACCCAACAACTAATAATTCTAATTTATGTTTATGCTACAATATACATTTAAACAAACAACAAATATCAAATCTATATAACTGTGTAGAGAGAGAGAGAGAAAAAGAGAAAGCGAGCAAAGGAGAGAGAGAGAGAGAGGGAGAGAGACAGCGTCACAAATTTGAAACTCTCGCCTCCCTTTTCAACCTGCTGCTCCTTTGAAAAGTAGTTTCAACGAAAACAAAAACAAGTGTTCAGCGCAAATCGCACATGAGTGGCAACCCTGGCCGCTGCCGTTATGTTATGATTAACCCGGGGCTGGGCAGAAGATTTTTATGCTCAAGGTAACACACACACACGAAGGCAAATGAAATTTCAACAATTTATATAAATGTGTAATTCATTATGTAACTGTAACTTAACAAATGGATATGTATGGCATATAACACACACTATATACATATTTACATATATATATATATATACATATATATAGAGGCAAAATCCAAGCAAAACATTTTTAATGACAACAACCTCCTCCCCCTTCCACCCCCCACAAACAAGTAATCGAAATGAGTAGAAAAAAAAATAATAGTAGGCGCACTTCGCTAGGCCGGCTGCTGCTGCTAAAAAAAAAGACCCTTCCCCCACCCCCTTCACCCACCCATACCACCTTCCTCACTCACCCACAAACTCCTCTCACTCACAAAAACGTTTTGCTATGCCAGGCAAAGTTTAGTTATTAATAATATATAAAAAAAACAACAACAACAAAAACTATAATAAACGTAAATAACAAAAGCAAACGCTTTGCTAAAATTACACAATACAATGTAAAACGGTATATATTATATTATTATATATAGCATATATAATTGATAAATGATCTAAAAAACAAAAAAAAAAAAAAAAACAAAAAAAAGAGGAAACAAACATTAATTTAAATCTATATTTTAATTGCATATTGGTTTTTCGTCTCTACCAAAAAAGCAAAAAAAAAACAAACAAAAAACACACAACAACAAGAAAAATATGTAAACCATTTTTACATTCAAATTCATTCAAATTAATTTTTAGTAATACTGAAATTTCGATATGTGGCCGAATAGAAAAAGAAGAAGAAAACTGAGGGAGGGGATGACTCCCCCACAACTCCTCCCCTCCCCCCCTGAGATGAGAAAAATGGAGTCTCCTCCCTCCGCGATAACACAACAAAAACATACAACAAAAAAAATAAAAAAAAAAACAGAAAAAAAAGAAGAGGAAAATTTAAAGCAAGTTTGAAATGAAATAAAAACTTTAAATAAAATATTACAAAAAAAAAAAACAATAGAAATATAACATATTTTAAAAGGACGGATTCACACACACAAAACGTTAACAAAAATATTTGAAAAGTTTTTTTTTTTAAGTGTAAGGCAGGGATGCCCAATTAAAGTAAGCCGGCGAGTATGCATCAATACATTTAAAGAATCTGCTGCTAGTTTTTTTCAAACGACAACAACAAAGTCCAACTCGACTCACACTCACCATCAAACTTGTGGTTGTATTCGTGCAGCCGCTGCCAAAGGAGTGAGGGAGAGGAAAACAAAACTTTGTTGATGTTGTTGTTTTATTGCTCTCGCCTATGCTGAGAGCAGCGTGTGTGTTTTCCTATACTCCCAGCGGCGCAAATTCACATTACAGAATCGAGCACCTCCTTAACACTTCGCATGCAGTGTGGCAGACAGAATAGATTACAACCTGGTATACTTTTCTATAGGCATGGCCGCTTTGTGGGCTGCGTGCTTTCAAAACCTCGTTACTTGTAATCGAAGATGTGGGCGATAGCCGAACGTTCTTCGGGATTCCATTACAACTGTCGTCCACAAAACGACACACAATTTCTTGATTAGTAAGCGCAGTTGTAATGCAGATTCTTTACGACGTAACATACTATTGAGTAAAAGGTATATACGTACAGCACCTTAAGCAAAAGTTAATGGAATAGCTATGAACTTGCAGCACTGCTCCATATTCTTTAATAAAAAAAGAATGAATGCAAAGGTATTAAAATACTAATTCATTTCAGATTTAAAAAATATTTTATACAATTTTTTTTAGTTTTCCGTCATATTTTTGTTCTGCCAAGCATCTCTTTAGCGTCTTGAACGCATGAAGAATCAATTGAAACTACACACATGTTTGTGTAAGCATTAATAAAAAAATGAAAAAAAGGAACAAGCAAATAGACAAACCAACACAAAGTAGAGAACACAAAAAACGAGTGCTTTTAGAATCAACGACGGCCGAATCACCGAAGTCATGCCAAATCCCATATGACAACTCTATATACAAAGTAATGCGATAGTGTTCTATACTTGTGGGCTTTTGTAATGCATGATGTGGGCTCACCTCATTCAGCAGTGCGCCGCTGGGCTCTCGAGGGATAACATCATGCTATACCTTAATGCCTCTAGATCAGAGTTATGCACATTCGGCAAGTCACACAGACGCGAGCCGAACACATGCCTAACCCTTCGCAAAGAGAGCAAAAAAAAAAAATAAGCAAAATTCCTTCAACGTGATACCACGTGATAACATACCACTGAAAAGGTGGTAACTCTGGCTATATCATCAAGTGGCGATACCGCCTGAGCTAGACTACTTACCACCTTATATGAAGTCATCATTCCAAGTCGTCTGGATTGAAACTCGATGCCTAATCGCAAACAAAATGCCATCAACATCTTTACGGGATGGTCGGGTAGGAGGCGAAGTCTTCAGTCCAGACCTCGATATCAAATCTTCATTTCGACTTCCTGACTATTGTAGTGTTCCATACAGGAGGCTGCAAACCTTTTTGAAAACATAGACCGGATTTACACGATGAAGCAAACTTTATAAAGGGATGGTCGGCTACTGGAGATACTCCAAATCATGGTATAATTACATAAGGTAGAGTCATCAGAAATTCACCATGCGAGAGGGGTGCCAGTACCAATGCCAACACGGCACCAAAATCGACACTATATTGAGTGTTTTATATTATTCAATAAATCTGGACTGCATAACCGGTGTAAATCATACAGAACCAATGACAATGATGATACTAGCGCTTTGCGTGAAAGACATTTTAAGGCAAAAAGTCTCAATTTATGAAAATAATATGGGTTTTTTTAGTGCATATTTTTAAATACAGTTTAACTTCCATCTCAAGGGGACCAAAAAATTTAATGATTTTTATACAGAAAACTCGTAACATATTGCACGGGAATTGGGTTAAAAGCAATCTGTAGAACACGTGGTTTAGAACAGATATCAGACTTACCCATATATACGCATACGCATGTAGAAGAAATAAAGATAAATCCTACGGTTATAAAGGGATGGTAGATCCAATAAGCGCAGTCTATGCTCATATGAAGGTAGATGCCTATTGGGATCCCAGTTTAAGCCACGAAGGGCGAAAATTAGAAACTGTTTTTGAACAGATTCGAGTTGGTTCTGATATATTTGGTAATGTGGGGACCAGACAATTGATCCATACTCAAGAATAGGCCTGACCAGAGAGACATACAGTTGTTTTGTGACATAGGGATCATTAAATTCCTTGGACCATCTCTTTATAAAGCCTAGAACTCCCTTATGACAGATATATGACTATTGAAGCAAAGCTTAGGCACAAAATGAATTCCCAGGTTGTCAACTTTATAGATGCGTTCCAGAGAGTTATCATCAATCACATAATCGTAAAGATAGGGCGTATTACGATGAAACGTTAAGTATTTGCACTTCTCATTGTTGAGTGCGAGTCTGTTGATCATGCACCACTCATTCAGAGAGTTTAAGTCCCGTTGCAAGAGAAGAGGTGACACTGGATCATTATAAGATACGCAAAGTTTAAGATCGTCAGCATACATTAACACATGAGAGTAAGATAACGCATTCGGAATATCATTTACAAACAAAATTGAAAAGCAAGGGACCCAGATGACTGCCTTGGGGTACACCAGAGAATATGTGAATGGGTTTTGAAATCATCGAATTAAAGCTTACTCTCTGGGACCGATCACACAAATAAGCCTTGATCCATAAGATAAGATGATAAATAAGACAGCTTCTCAAAAGTGTTTCTATGCATATGAAAGATTGTGCCGAAATAAGATATTATGTCATCTGGAAAAAGGACTTTATATATAAAAATTCGTTCGACTGTACTTGCATCGCTAACACTTTTAGAAAATTTATTAATGCGGTTTTAAAATCGATATGAAAATATTACAGAAATACAAACAGAATGCTGAAAGTCTTGCTGAATTTTCAGAAACAAATTCAGATTTTGAAGTAAAAACGCTTATTTTTAACATGATGAACAGTGTAATTTCTTTTTGACACTACTGATTAGGGATGCAAACCGTACCGAACCGCCTTTTTAAGCTCGTAAACCGAACCAAGAACCGAAACGGTGTTCTTTCAAAAATCCTGTACCGGACCGAAAACCGCCTACAAAAACGGTAAACTACTGATTAGGGATGCAAACCGGTTCTGAACGAAACCGTACCGAATCGCCTTTTTAAGCTCGTAAACTGAACCAAGAACCGAGACGGTGTTCTTTCAAAAATGCTGTACCGATCCGAAAACCGCGTACAAAAACGGTTCGGTTCAGATTATCCATTAGTTTATTGATTACGATATTGTACCTTAAAATTTAGCGATTTCTCTAAGGTAGTGTTTCCTCGTTAATTTTAATTTAGCATTTGTTCTCAATTATTATGCGTTCTTTTCCTACAGACAATAGAACAATGCTTCCTTTTGCTAGGCTTAAGCTGTTAATCCAATTGATACGCACCGTTTTCGAAATGTTATGGTATATATTGAATTTTATTTGAACTTATGTACACCGCCTTCAAATTCGTCTTATTACATTAAGTTTATAATAAGATCAGCTTACCAAGGCAATAATTTGTTATATGGACCTGATTTCTAGCTATATATATATATATATATATATAAATACCCATGTGTTCTGTAGAACACATGGGATATATTTAGATTTGGAATTGAAGTTATTTAAATGAAGAAGAAATTAAGAAATAGATTTCAAAAATAAATGGAAATATGGTAAGTTCGTAAATTCGAAAAAGGGATCAGGCGTAATACTATATTAACATTAAACCACTGAAACGAACCAAAACCGCGGTTCGGATTGCTACAAAAACCATATTATGAACCGAACCAGTGGTTTAAAAACTCAGTAAACCACAGAACCGAACCATTCCTTATTTCCAAACGATTTGCATCCCTGCTACTGATGACAAATTTCAAAATCATAGGCAAACATTTTGATGAAAATTTGTCTTAATAGTGAAATTTTTGAGCAAATTATGGCTTATTTAGACAAATTCAAATTATTTGCCTGTCGGACATTAGCTTAATTTAGACTTTTATATAACATCTGCAATCTAAAGTCGTAGAGATGATAATAAGAGAGCAAGATCTTTGCTCGCAATTCTTGTATAGGCTCAAGTGACGTAAATATACAACATCAATAAACATTACCGAATACATTTCAACTGAAATATTCATAATTCCCCTTTTCGGCTTCATAAATAAGCTAAAAATCCTTCTAATTTGAAAGAACTCAGACTAAAACTGGGCTAACCAAGCTAAATAAACTGCAACACATCGAGGGGTTAAACCGACAAACTGAAATTGCATACAAACATAAACACATATGTGAGCAGTGTGGGGGGGTAACTCTAAATCAGACACTTTACAGTTGCAATTGCCTCTCGGCTCTGTCTGTATGCTTTTCCCCATGCCTTAGCGCGCCTAGGCGAGATTATTACATAAGACAGCATTTCTGTCACGCACATAAATACATACATACATTACATTCTCAACTTATTTATTCCTTTCAGATCTTGCACTATACAATAAATTACAAGGCCTAAGTCCTAGATGCTGTTTTTGTTGGGGTCCAAGCCAGGGGAAGCGCTCTACTTCTTCTTGGGTTTCAGCATCTGGTAAGCAATCAGCAGACCAACTACAGCATAGGTAGCCTTAGCCACCTGCAACAGAGAGAGAGAGTGTGTGAAAACATAAAGGTTAAATAATATGAAAGCCATCACTCACATTGGCACGTCCAGCCATGGTGGTGCCATTGAATATTTTCGACAGACCGCTCAGTTTCTCTGCTTCACCCGCCATTGTTGCTCTGGATATTAGGATGAAATTATTAAGTATGTCTCTCAACTCAATTAAAGCGGCAGCTACTTACTTTGTCTACTGATTTTCCAAGTTGGCCGAAAAAATAAAAGTCTTGCGGCTGAGGTTATACAACAAGGTGCAGTGTTGGGTAATGCCAGTGTGGGCTAATGTTCAATGTAACAGTGACTGAGTCACTGCAACTGGCTGGCAGTCACGGTCACATGATTGGATAAATAAGAAAACAAATATTATTAATTAATAATATATATATATATATATACAGTACAGTAAAATGTGTAAAAAAAAAGGTAAAATCAAAGCAAACAATTAAAAAATATATTTTAATTGAAAATATTCCAATGCAAAATCAAAGCAAACAATTTTAAAACATATTAAAATCCGGGACCGTAACGGTTATAAGTTAGAAGTATAAAACTTAATTGTAATTAATCATTTATGATTTATATTTAAAAAAAACAATCGAAAAAATTATTTTTGATTTTTATTTTAAAAACTATTTTTAATTATTAATTTTTGATTTTTACTATAAAAAACTAATTATAAAAGTCATGAGTGATTTTAATTTAAAAAAATCAATAATAAAAATCAAGATTGATTTTTTTTAAATAAACATCAAAAATAAAAATCACTCAGTAATTTTAATTTTCTAAATAAGGAAAATAATAATCAACCTGCGTAAAATATTATAATTTAAAAAACAAATATTAAAAATATTGTTAAAACTACCCAAAATTCATACTTCATACATCTATTTGGAAAGTACTAAAAAAAAACATTGAAATGTACCAAAATTCAAATTCCCCAAACCACTAAAATATGCCAAAAATACCAGATTGTACTAAACTATATATAAAGAATAATAAATTTATATAAAATTTTTTTTTTGTAGATTTAATTTTAGAAACAGTAATTTCTCAACAGATTCTGCAGACAAATTGAAATATTGATCCAGAAAATAAAAATCACTGAGTGTTTTTTTATTTTTACAAATCAATCTTGATTATTATTATTGATTTTCTTAAATAAAAATCACTCTTGATATTTATAATTGATTTTTTATAATAAAAATCAAAAATGAATATTTAAAAATAATTTTTAAAATAACAAGTAAGAAAGTCGGTCAAGCCCGACTGTAATATACTCTGTTCCTGTTTGTATATAACTAATAACTTTAAAGTGTGGGGTCACACAATCTGTGCAAGTGCTGCCCATCACGATTACGGGCAGTGCTGCCCAGCGTAATTATTTGATTTACTTAAAATTAGAATATCGTTCATCTGATCTGGAAACGGTGTATGGTGGATCGATTGACGATTAAAATATATCCCTTAAAGGTTCAACCAATCTGTCTTTAATATTGTGGAAGATATTCAATTTTGTTCAAATTGTGGGGGTGGCAACTCTGCCATCGTTCATCTGATCGGAAAACAATGTATGGGGGCTCGATAAGTAATGATGAGTAGAATATATGTCTAGAAGGTTCAAACAACCTAACTCCAAAATTGTGGAAGATATTAAGTTTTTTTTCAATTTGCGGGGAGGCAGGGGGCGTGGAAAAAAAAACTAAACTTGATCTGCCTGCAAGTATAAGAAATATATGTTCAATACAGACTTTTTGCAAAGTTTTGTATTTTTATACCCTTGCAGAGGGTATATTAAAATTGTCACGATGTTAGTAACGCATAGAAGGAAGCATCTCCGACCCCATAAAGTATATATATTCTTGATCAGCATGACGAGCTCAGTTCATTTCCGTATGTCCGTCTGCTCCCTCAGTTTTGAAGCTATCTTGACCAAACATTGCAAAAAGTCTTTAAATACAAATACGCTGCACATTTGTCGGAATCGGCCGGATCGGATAACCATATCATAAAGCTGCCATAGGAACTATCGGTCCGAAAACTACTTCTAATTGTTTTCTATCGCATCGTCACCAATCGTAGTATATATAAGTTTTATATGCTTCCACACAATTCTGGAAAAATTTATCAAAATCGGATATCTATAGCATATAGCTGCCATATAAACGGTCGGTCCAAAAACTAGTTCTAGTGAGAAAAACTTTTTTGTTTTCCATCGTACATCACCAATCGTAATATATATTATTTTCATCTACTTCCACACAATTTTGGAAAAATTTATTGTAATCGGATGACTACAGCATATAGCTGCCATAGGAACGATCGGTCTAAAAACTAATTCTAGTGAGAAAAACTTTTTTGTTATCAATAGTAGCGCCTTTCAAAAACTGCAAGGGTATTTAGCCTCTTATTTTTTTAGTTTAAAATTTACCCCATAACCGTTATTTTCGGTCCCTGATTAAAATTCAAAACCTTAGACTTATCTTACCAAATGACGTCACAGACTTGCAAAATGCACCATTTCTTTGTATTACCCCATATTCATTGTATTTGATTTAAAAGAATTGCCAAATTCCTTGTACCCAATCGCTGTGATTCTGACAAAGTTATCGATTAAACGATGACAAACGCTTCTGCAAAAATAGAAAAAAACGATTATTTAAAAATTTCGCATATATTTATTCTCAATATATATATTTAATATATAAATAAAATATATAAAATAATAATATATAAAAAGTGCAAAGTGTTTAGATGAGTTAACTCATCTCAGCTCAATCAGGCAGCACACTCTTCAAAGCGCTAACCATCTCTTTGGACAGATTATCTGGATACTTAATCGTAAATTTCACCACCAATGATCCACGTCGAACATCATCGTTGGGATAGGGCTGACTTTGTTCGTTCACGCTCAAGCTGCAAAAGAGTCAAATCAGTGTCACAGCGTTGCCATACCGATGCACATCGTGTCAGTCGATAGTTTATGTTAACAGTAATGAATTTAGCATTGAGAAATTCATGCACTACAGCATTTACAGTTCATAGAAGGGATGGTATGAAATCTCGATGATTTTTTTGTTTGAGCAAAAAAATTACTATTTGACTATGTTTAATGGAACCTTAAATTTAATAGCTTTAAAGTAAATGTACCCAAAAAAATTTTGCAACTTAAAAAAAATGTACCACTTTTAATACATGTATTCAAATTGACAAAATTTTCTATCGCCCATAAGCAGAAATATCATACAGAATCAAATTTTTTGAATTTGACGTTTTTTTCCAGAATTGATTGTAGCATTCAAACTACCAAACAGATTTGAAAATAACGTTATACATGATTGTAGAAAATTTCATAATCTTTAACTTTGTACCTTGCTTAAATTTATCTTAAGTAATTAATATCGTGAAACGAACCTTTTTTGTTAAATAAATCGTTCGGTTCGGGTTCGGGTTCAGGTTCGAGGGATCAAAAGTGTAAGAGTTTCGGTTCATAGTCCGGTTCGGGCAAACCATAGAACCCGAACCGAACCTGTTCTCTGTGGTGGTTGGCAGCCTTAGTTTTAATTATTTAAAGGTATAACAGGGATGCATCGAAAATTTTTTGATCCTGTAATTTTGTAATATCATATAAAGTTGTACCTTTAAAATATTAAGTAATTCATGAGAGACACAAGCACGGTTGCCACTTAAAAAAATTAAAATGCTCCAAAAACAATTTAAAAAGGATCCAGTTAGGAAAAAAAAGCTCCTAAAAAGGCTCCATTATAATTTAAAAGAAATCCCGAACAACAAAACCGTACTGGAAATGATTGCTTAGACATAGTTTTTTACATACCATGCAATTGCGTTCAATTTTCAGAACGATTTGCTCTCTTGAGAACGAAATTGCTTTTAGCGAATATTTCTTTACTACGATATTTTCATGCGCTTTCGTTCCCAAAATTAAGTCGAATGCAGTCGTTTTAGATGAGATGCATCCAAAGATCTTCAATCTCATTATGCCATATCTGCAACAACGCATTTACTTCTTCAACCTTCCCTGAAAACTGGAAAACAGCTAAAATAATTCCTTTTAATACACTTGAAAAAGTTTACTCCAACTGATTTAACCGGTAAAATATATATAGGATATTAGATATTATACAAGTAAGAAAGTCGGTCAAGCCCGACTGTAATAACTAATAACTTTAAAGTGTGAGGTTTTTTCAAAATCTGGGGGTGGCAACTCTTTCAACTATCGTTCATCTGGTTGAAAAACGATGTATGGGGGCTTTTTTGTTTTCTATCGTAGCGTCCCCAATCTTGGTATATATAAGTTTTATAAGCTTTCACATAATTTTGAAAAAATTTATCAAGATCGGATGACTATAGCATATAGCTGCCATACGACCGATCGGTCGGAAAATGTGTTTTACTAAGAAAAGTTTTTTTTTATGGTATGAAATTTTTATTATCAACGATTTAAAATTTTTAAATAACTGATATCTAAATCCTATATATATTTGACCGGTTAAATCGGTTGGAGTAAAGTTTTTCAAGTGTATTAAAACTTCGGCACAGTCGAAGTTAGCTTTGCCTTCTCGTTGTAACTTCACTCAATCCGTTAAAGCTACAGAAAAAACACTTGGGCTATTTTATTGAATATTTTAATTTTAGTTTATTGTTCTTTATTCTTAAAGGCCTCTTTCCAGATGTCATAAAAATTTATTTTGGTACAATTCTTCATAGGAATAGAATCACTTTCGAAAAGCTCTGAAAGCTGAATGCATTTGAAAAGTTGTCTTATTTATATAAGCCATAGTGCCAAAATAAATTTTAATGCCATCTGGAATGAGGCCTTTAAAAGTAATTAAGATTTTTCGTTTATTAAACATTTTTTTGACGATTTGGACCAATGTAAAGAAGACCAACATCAGCTGTTCAATGGATGCAAGAATGCCAATAATGCTGCCAATGAGAACAGCTTATCACATTTTTCGATAACAAAATCTCGACAACCTAGCATTAGTCTGGCAACTTTATGTTAACATTTACATTCAATGTTAATTATGTAATTATTGTTATCGATACATTTTAAATAGAGATGAACAGACACCGATTAACTTACCATTCCTTGCCCGTAGCGCGCACAATGAAATATTCAAAACAAATACCTACCGGACAAGTCGAATTTGAATTTAAATAAATTGAATGTACAGTCTACAGAGGTCGATTTTCAAATGGAAACTCACTATAGCCATATTGACAGCTGATAAAATTTGCGAGCACAAGGTGTATCTATTACAGGTGCGGCCAAGGTGTGTCTTTTACGAGTGCGGCGGTCATTTAAAAGCTTTTATTTCATAGCTTACATATTGTCAGTTAGCTATTCATCCAAACATTGTCTCACTCTTGCGCATTTAGCAAAAAGCTTTGAATTAACCAATTTTATTGTTCGCTACGCCTATAATAGATACATCCTGTTGTTTCTCCTTTTCCAATTTTATTTAAATTCCAACAGAAACTCAATGTCACATTTTTAATTGTAGTAACGTTGCCATATGGTTGAATACTGTTAAGTGGCTGAGAAAAGTGGCAACATTCAGCACAGCGTTTATGCGGTACAATTTGTTTTTCAAATACGCATAAACGTACTTCTTATTTTTGGTTTATTTAACAATTTGAAAGAATAAATAACAATGTAACAATATATATATATATATTTTTTTTTTTTGTAAATCCTTTTGGGTCCCAAAATCACTCAGCGATCAAATAGATGCGGAAATTTCAGTAATTTACGCGTCTTGAGAAACTGCAAAAAATATACAAATTTGTTAGGTAAAGTCAAAATGAGTTTTATTTAAAGACCAGACAAACAGCAAGCAGCATGAACTAGCATTTGTTTAGGGTTTTTTTTTTTTTTTAGAAAAAAAAAAAAAAACAAAATAAAATTGTAACTAAAATACAATATATAAACAAACAGGTATACAATAGTTGTTTCTTGTTGATAATAATAGTGTGTTATATGAAGTTAACTACAGTTTTTTTTTTTTGAGTTTTTTGTTTTTTTGTTTTTGCAATTTTGCTGTACAAAATGTCATTTCTTTAGCTTAAACAACTAACACAATCGATTAGGTCGACCAACTCTAAAAGGTACCACAAACAAAATAGCTCTAAAATATATTATATATGTATGTAAGTACTTGTATATAAATGTGTATGTATATGTATATATGTGGAAAATCAAATAGAATGTTTCGTTTTGTTAGGGGGAGGGAGGGGGGAAACAACAATTAACTTAACTATAAACTAGGCCATATACTCGGAATAGTACTTAGGTATGTATATAATTATTATAAAGTTTGAATTTCTATAAATATATTTAAACATTTTTTTTTGGTTTTTATGTTTGTTTTTTTTGTTTTTCGTGTGTGGCTTTATAAGTTTTGTTCCCTTTGCAATGAAAAATCAAAATGAAAAAAAAACACATATAAAAAGGAGACAGAAAAATATTAAGTATTATTCATTTTCCAAGATACATTTTGGGCTTAAGGCATTAAAATATAATGCAATTTAGCAATAATATACATATGTATGTCAGTATACTCTTATGTATGTAAGTATACTGTTTTCTTGTTGTTCAGCTTAGTTTCACAATTTTTTGTAGCTTAAGTAGGTTTATCAAATTTGGTTTTGTTTTTTTTTAATCCAGCACTAGAATTTAGATAAGGCGTCTTCTCAGAGAGATACTACAAAATGTGACGGTGCGTTTATGGGGGGGAGGGGAGGAAAATGAAATATTATGATTAAAGACCTATGCTCAGATGACATACATTTTATTTTCGGCCCTATGCTTCATATATGATTTCAAGCGGTCTACAAAAGTGTTTCTATTCATATGAAGCATTGTGACGAATATAATTTTTACAGGCCTTTACAGACGTGTTCTGCTAGCACATTCACTGAATATATTGTAGGAATGCATACTTGCTTACTGTGTATTTTATTTGTTATTATTGAAATCGTAACATTCACTTTTCGAGTATTTGTAGCTTGTATATGTGCTAGAAGAACGCGAATATTAGATATGATATACCTTAAGGATTGTTGATATACACCAAAGATTGGGAAAAGAAACTGTTAGCTGGTTTAGTCGTTTTGCTCGTTTTATTGTATTTTGAAATTCCCAAGCAGTTATAGCGTCGTTTTTAGGGAAAGGCTTTTTGACAAAACTGAAAAGTTGTGGCGAAGTCTGCTGATGTTAGGAACTAGATATGGAAAAACTTCGAGTATTTAACTGTTTCTATATAATTCCTCAACCTGAAAAATGACAAGTTGCATTTTGTCGAAAATCTGGAGCTTTGTCAATCGGTTTTACTGGTCACACCGAATTCGAAATAGCGTCTATACAACAATTCGATGGTTGAAATAGAGCCAGATTGGGCATACTTAGGTTTGGACTGCGATATAACTTAAATATGGATAAGGCAAAGCAGAATTGGGCTTAAAGATGGATAAAGTATAGCTTGGGATTGGGCCTACTTTATTTTGGGCTGCGAAAAGGCTTAAAGTGAAGTTTTGAATCTTGTCGGAAAGTGGAAAACTACATAAGATTGTTCATGAGGCAGACCAGAGATGGTTTGAAGGGCCTATTTGCTAGTTTTGGCAAACTGAATGACGGGGATTCCCAATTCGGTAGTTTAAAGCTGTTGAATAAGACCGCATTTACACGATGAAGCAAACTTCATGATGTTTTTGAAAAAGTTCTTGCTTGTCGGAAAGAGGCGTAGAGGGGCAAGCCACTCACCACACCTCTTGCCCACAAACAAAAGCTTTTTGAGAAACTTCATGTAGTTTGCTTCATCGTGTAAATGCGGTCTAAGTCTCCTCAGAATCATGATGTTCTTTCTGTCCCAATTCAGACTCACAACTCATTTTCACCTAACATACAGCGTTTAATATCATTTAATACTTCCGGCTCCTAAACGGAGATTATTTGGTAGTGGCATCAGCTATGCTTTCCTATTCCATAGTCCCTATTCCTCCAGTTGTTAATGTACTTATAATTGCGCCATCTGTTCCTTCTATTTTGGTAAGCACTAACGGGGTAGTTGGGCCTCTTCTAGCTATTTCACCAAAGAAACATGTTTTTGTTCTTACACCTGACGAGGTCAAAGCCTAAATTCAGGCCAACGATCATTTAAAAAGGGATAAGTGTTCCGGATCTAATCTTAAACACAATTTGTTCTAAAGATTTCTGGCCGAATTATTTAATAATTAAAGAATTTAAAGCCTATTTTATTTGCCTTTCATATCTGCTAAGTCCGCATTTACACGATGAAGTTACCTTCATGAAGTTCTTCATGAAGTTTTTGTTTGTGGAAAAGAGGTGAATGGGGGCAGCCGAAACTGGCAAAGCTTCATGACCTACCGAGTTGTGAAGCTTTTCGATAATTCTCCTTTGCTTTGTTTCGATTGAACTGATGCAGGGTTGATTTGGGGGCTATTCGCTTATCGATAGCTCGCGTTCTTAGGCGAATTAAAATCGAACTTCATGAAGCAAACTTCTTCATGTAAATGCGCATGAAGTTCTGAAGATGCTTTAAAACGAAATTGAAGAGAGCTTCATGAAGCAAACTTCATCGTGTAAACACGGACTAATCATTCTGCGTCAAAAACCCGATTTCCTTACTTCCACTTGCATATCAAAATGTTCGAGTACTTAACTCTAAACTTTTTTGAAGGCTTCGATTTTCATATTATTGTAAATCAGGTTTTGGCCTTAATAGAATTAAAGAAGTCGAGTCGTTCTCATGTTCATGTTATTTGGAAATCTAGGTGGATTTACTGTACACCAAAAAACATCTATGTAGATGGGTTTTGTAGCAATCTACTTCAACCTTCATGTGTGTGCTGGTATTTTTATGCATGCGCACTAGAGTGTCCCTCCATAGGGTAAAATCGGAAAACCTAACTCTCACCATCTGAAATGGAAGGATTTCTTTGTCTTGCTTAAAATAATCTTTAATCCATTTCAAGATGGATGTTATAACAAATAAAAACTTAATTCAGAAATTGACTTCACCACCGCGATGGGAACGAAGAGCTAGCTCGGTTTTGTCTAAGCTTCACTTTGATACGAGGATATAGAATATAACTTTTAATAACCCACAAATTGTAGACAGCGTGGACCCAATCAAAGGCAGTCTGTCGTTGTGGTCTGGAGAAGAAGAATACAGAATAACATCGTTATAATTTTAGGGTTTAAAAAAACTCAGAGTGGTTTGAAATATGTGATCATTGGTTGCTCAGCAAGAACCGGGTGTGATAACAGAAAACACCAAAGTGCGTTTATAGATATGCACCAGCCGAAAATCAAATATTTAAATAGATAGTATTGTTGTCACTGTTTTGCATTGTGGAAAGGAATGGAATGTTTTTTATTCAATTCACACCTCATTTACACTATTTCGCTATTTCGTTTGTAACGGTCTGCACGTTGAAGAAAGTGGGTGCGTTTATAGATATGCACCAGAGCTAAGCATACAAAACAGTTCGTGTTAGAAATAAGGATTTTGTGAAGGCTCATGTTTTTAAACGTAGTGTACGCCAACTTCTAACAAATGAAATAATGAAGCAAGGACTTCGTCGGGATTTACACGATGAAGCAAACTTCATGATGTTTTGGAAAAAGCTCTTGCTTGAAGGAAAGGGGTGTGGTGGGAAAGCTTACCCCTTTACACCTCTTTCCCACAAGCAAGAGCTTTTTCAAAAACATCAACCGTCTTAGTCGGGATTTACACGATGAAGCAAACTTCATGATGTTTTTGAAAAAGCTCGTGCTTGTAGGAAAGATGCGTTGAGGGGCAAGCCACCCCACTACACCTCTTTCCTACAAGCAAGAGCTTTTTTAAAAACTTCATGAAGTTTGCTTCATCGTGTAAATCCCGTCTTAGTTAAAACTTTCCTGTACCAGCAACTTTGAATTTGTGAGCTCTCTCTTCTTTACCATTTCTGGCTGGAATTTTCGTTTCATTGCGAAAAACCTGTCGCGGAGCTGTTTTCATTCGCACTAAATACCGGTGTGACCGTACCACAAATGCACATAAAACCTAAATTAAGAATCAATGAAGATGTAAAAACCAATTAAACAAAATCTACCTAGTTATAAAATCAGGGTGGATTTCGAAACCCATCTAAGGATTTGCAAGAAACATGAACATGAGAAATCGACCCATAAACTTATTTCTTTAAAAACTAAAGCAAAATTTGTTGGCTGAATACGTATTGTAAATGATCTTAAATGCTGTCTACAATGTTACAGCATTACGTTCCGAAAACAAATCATAAAGAAATCTAGTAATACATTAAATAGAGATGGGCGCTTGACGGATCTCCAATTCAAATGCTTCATCAGGCAGGTTAAAAATATTTTAAAATCTTTGGGACTTCACAAGATGAATTTATAATTACAAAATCAGAAATATTCCACGTAATGTTCTGAATTTGGGAAAATTCGGAATCCCCGCGACACTCGCCCATCTCTAATAAGAAATGAAAACAAACGCCAATGCAAGGCAAATCGAATGGTCACTCAAATAATGAGATAAAATCAGCCTTGAAGCTGATTTTGTTTTGATTACTAAAGTGAACGTATTTTTAGCAAGTTTCATGGTCACACTGTGCCAACTGCGAACAGCTTATTCACCAAATCAGTTTGAGGAATTCCATTAAAGAAGTTTGGAAATTTAAGAGCAAAAACTCTTTTCCGTAATTTCTGAATTGTTAGACATTAGGTGCCCTAAAAAAGTTTAATGTCTAACCTATTTATCGATAAACAGCTGATACTCATTCGATAACTTTTGTGACAAAAGTAGGAAACTAGACTATCTTAAACTCTGAGATACGTCAAAAAACTCGATAAATGTGTACCGCATAATTTGAAATATTATCGGAGTTGAATTGGGAAGTGAGGGCACATCCAGCGTATAGCCCCGACCTTGTACCTTCAGATTTTCATTGATTTGAATGTCTTTAGTTATCTTTGTCAGTCAAAAAAACACTTGATCTATACATAATCGATTAATGTTTATTCTTTACTTCCAGCCTTGGGTTTAGGTCAGTATCAACAATCCATAATTAAAGTAGAAAACGGGGAATGTAATAATATTTCAAGCCTAAAAGTTGGCAATACATTTGTCATTTCTCAGTTCACTGACAATCATAGCTCTAAACACAGATGATATATGTATATAGAATAAGGATAAGGATAGACTGTGGATGTACAATATATATACTAAAGATGCGGGTGTTTTGTATAATAAAACTAAGATAATTTTCTCTAAATGCTTACACAACATGAGGCTAGTCTTATGGTTGCTTTTCTTGTTCTCTTTTTTTTGGGGAGGTGAGGAAGGGTTGGGTTGGGGGGATCTTCTTTTAATAATAAAGCACAATTTAACAATTTAAAAAGAAACTTCTGTATCAATCATGATCAGTCTGCCCTTTTACTTGGTACAAATATGAATAAAAACAAACTAAAAAAAAAAACATTCCATGAAAGCAACTAACGAACATTATGGCTTGGCTGGTTGGTCTCTAAGCGATTCCGATTGTCGTTGTTCATGTTCGGATGTTCTCTCTGGCCCATAGAATGTGCGTTATGTGCGTACATCATACATTGGTTTATGCTTATTTATGTCTTATCTAACCTCATCAATATCCTCGCCCTCCGAGGAGCTGCGTATTGTATTATATTGCGAATTTCGACTGCGCAGCATGCGCAAAAAACTGCCCACCGCAAATATCGTGCGACGATGCCGATGAAATATACCCTGATATAAGGCCTCTCGTAACGTTTTCCGATCCTCCACATCCACCGATGACGTCAATGATGTTTGATGCGGCAAACGTGCTGTGAATTGAATAGAAAACAACATAATAAGTGCGGGCGATAAGGAATGAGGGCCCCATTTATAGTGTATAACATTTAAAACTAATTAAATTTTGTAGCGTTATCGCAACAAAATCACATGGTAGAACTTAATGGTGTACAACATTTGCACGTATTCAACAAAATGTGTTCATGTGTGTGCTGTCTGTGTATTCATTTATAAACAATGTATGTAGTCTTTGATTCAACTCATCCATCGTTCTATTAGATCTGTCTTAAGAATTCGCACGATGAATCCCTCTATTTTAAACCAGGACGTCGAAAGTAAAGCGCTGGATAGTTTACTACCTGCCAGGTCGACATACCCATAGTGTAATAAATCGGTATCTAATGTACATAAAAAACTGCTTTGCGACAGCGACGTCTCCACACCGATAGTTTATGCTCGTTGCGCAGCTATCAATTTCGTGTCTGTTGAAACGTAAGCTAAAATTCGATTGTATTTTTTTTGCCGACCTGTAAAATTGCACAGAAGGATCGGACCAAAGGTAAATTATGTATTAATTGGTCCGAAATATTTTTTTTCTCTCCATATTTTCCTTTTTTCGTTCATTTAAGATTAAATAATGTTAATTTGATCTTATTGATCTGAAAATGGAGCTGAAGAATGGTTCACTATGCGAATTAGGACAAATATAACTAAGAAATCTAAAAAGAAAAGAAATTAAAATTACGAATTATTATTTTGGAATCAAAAAAAAAAGGAAAATAAAATTCGAATATAAAAAAAACCTTGGAGATCCAAAATAAGAAATCCAAAAATTAAGAAAAAAAAAACAATGCGAGATCTTAAATTAGGAATCCAAAAATAAGGAAAAGAAAAATTAAGAATCCTAAAATAAGGAAAATAAAAATTACGAAAAGTCGAAATAAAAAATATTTAATAAAAAATCGCGCGATTAATTAATCTGAATTTTTTTATGTCTTGTTCATCTTGTTCCTTCATTAAAAGTGTTGCTTAGTGATCGCACATGAAATATTTCTTCGTTTTTTTTTTTATCGTGGACATATGAAAACTCGTGAACTCGATTATTGCTTTTTCCATTTTTTAACTACTAAATTTCGTAACGTTGTTTGTTTTTCTAAGATTAATTTTCGGTTTTCGGATAAAAATTTCGGAATTCGCATGATGTACCCGGAAAAATATCTCAAGGATATGTAAATTTTAAAAGGATATGTTTTTTGTTTCCCAAAAAAAGAATATGAACATATCTATTCCAAATTGATCGTTGTTTTCTGTGAAGAGTGGTGCCGAATTTCGTGAACTAGTTTAAATGAACTAAAAATTCAAAATAAACTAGTTCATAAAATAAACTATAGTTCAAAAATGAATTTGTTCATAAAATAAACTACAATTCATAAAGTGAACAATAACTAGTTCAAAAAATGAGCTATAGTAAAAAAATGAACTAGTTCATAAAATGAACATTAGTTTAAAAGTGAATAGTTTATCAAAAAATGCACTACGTTCTCCAACTCTACAGGGGGGTGGAAAACTCCCGGAAAAGCTACTATGGGGAAAATTTGGTTTTTTATCCGATTGACTTGAAATTTGGTTTGTAAGTAAAGTAAGCGAAATAATTGGACACCTGTTTCCCAGATTTTGGAAAATCCGACCACAAGGAAAATGGCCGGAAAATTCTTCATGGAAAAAACTATTTTTCATCCGATTGACTTCAAACTCGATTTGTGAGGATGGTAAGCAGAATAATTAGACTTGAGATTTTCCGATGATGGAAAATCCGCCCGAAAAGTCGGGAAATTCCCGGAAAATTCCATATGGAAAAATCTATTTTTCATCCGATTGACTTCAAACTCGGTTTGCAAGCATAGTATGCAAAATAATTAGACATGAGATTTTCTGATGGTGGAAATCCGCCCACAAAGAAAATACCCGGAAAATTCTATATGAAAAACTATTTTTGATCCGATTGATAGTATGAAAATATGAATGAAAAATGAAAAATAATTAGACTTAAAATTTTCTGATTTTGGAAAATCCGCCCGAAAAGTCGGGAAATTCCCGGAAAATTCTATATGGAAAAATCGATTTTTCATCCGATTGGCTTAAAACTCGGTTTGTAAGGGTACTATGCAAAATAATTGGACATGAGATTTTCAAATAATGGAAAATCCGCCCGAAAAGTCGGGAAATTCCCGGAAAATTCTATATTAAAAACACTATTTTTCATCCAATTGACTTCAAACTCGGTTTGTAGCGATAGTATACAAAATAAGTTGACATGAGATTTTCCGATGTTGGAAAATTCGCCCCAAGAGTGGGGAAATGCCTGGAAAATTCTATGTGGTAAAACCTATTTTTAATCCGATTGGCTTCAAAATCGGTTTGTGAACACATTGAAGAAAATAATTAAACATTTGATTTCTCGGTGGTGGAATTTCCGCCCACAGGCAAGAATAATGGTGGGCGTATTTCGGTTCAGAGACATGGGCTATTTTTGAGCCGATCGGAATAAAATTCGTTTTGTAAGCTCTAGGGTCAGAATAAATGGAAACACGTGTTTTTTAATTTCGGGAAGTTCACTGCAAAGGTCGGAATATGGGTGCGGGGGTGGATTTTTAGCCGATATGTGTTAAATTTGGTTTGAAAGCTCTATGGGCCAATTAAATAGGATAAAGTTTTTTGGGATCATTGCCAAACGTTTTTTTTCATCATTTTGGCGGCTATACTGATGGTGGCGAAGCGAAGCGCGCCGGGTTATATGCTAGTTTTAAGATAAAATTCAACAAAATTTAACATATGGGCATTTCCAAAGAACGAATGTAAAGTACGTAACGTCAATTTTTGCTCATAGCTGGCGATCTAATTGATATATCCTCCTCAAAAATATAGTGGTACATAGCGATTGTAGGATACTTTCAAACAAGGTACAAGTTCGCTTTAGTAAAGAAGTAATGGCTGTTTAAATTGCCGATCGTACGTTACTCTAATGGGAAGTCATATTTCATCAACATACATTTTCTTTATTATCAGCTGTGCAACTTGCGATGTAACCAAAAAATTATTAAGTCATAAAGAAAAGATGAATATTTTGCGTAAAGTGGTTCTTTCGTCCAAAATGTTTCATTACATTTGCTCGTACGTATCGTTATGTACGTTAACTTTTTTTTCCACTACTATAAATCGAGAAAATTGAACCTTGTGCACTTTATTGACTACACTAGTAAACTTTCCCTAGCTGAGGACACTTGGGGCCGATTTCTCATCTTCTAAATAGTACTATCTGGCCCAATTAACCTAAAAAATAAAGGAGTAAAGTGTAAGTTATCTGACACATAGGAGCTATCTAGAAGATGAGAAATCGTCCCTGAATTCATTATTTGAACAATAATGGCGGTAGAAAGGCGATTGTACATGTGACTAGGGTAAAAAGCTTCGTTTTGGCGGAATACTGTTTTTTTTTTTAAGGGAGGACCTTATGTACCACTTTAGGCCGTACTATTGAGCCTCACAAAATCTACAAACGCGCATTTCAATGTTGCTTGCTATTTGTTAAATTCTTTAGATCCACACTGGAGAACTTATCAATAGCAAGTATGCCAACAGCGGCGCACATAATAGCCGTTAGACGAAAGGTAAGGCCTAATTAAAGCAAATATTTATTTTATAAATTTTATTTTCATAATCCAATATCTCGAAACTGAAGCAAGACAATATCTTTCAATATAAGATCGATCGGGCCACACTTTTTATAGAACCTCCTGGATTTCGTTCTATGATTCTATCTTGAATGGCATGGAATTTTTGATCATATTATAAGAGGTGAGCATTTTTGCTTATATTGGGACTTATGATGGTCGTAGATAAATTTCTTTTACATATACTTAAAAGTAAATACGTTGCCTATTTTATCTATATTTACTTCGGGTAGACCTTTTTTCGGAAATTCCCATATACGGGGACAGGGTTATTGGTAAACAAAATTAACTTCAATCAAAGTAAGAGTAAGGGACGATCAGAGGGCAATAGCCTTAGTGTCTGTCTAAACTCTCAAATGACTTTATTATATGAGTTTTTTTGACAGCCAACTGACAACTAACTGATGTAATTTTTAGCCATTTCATATGAAATTTGAGACAACTGAAATAATAACAGCTTTAGGTGGAATATAATTTATAACACAGACTACATTGTCATTATAACAAAATGTTATTGAGGTAAAAAAAAACGATGTATACCCTATAATCAATGCATTTTATTGATCAACGGCTGCATTTTCAATTGATTTATACCTAAAAGCTTTTTAGTAAAAGGTGCTTAATATCGAAATCAGAGATGTATGTGAATGTGGAATACTTCAGTTCAAGGCCATTCCGCAAAACACGGTTATATTTATTGAAGCCATTTTTAAGGGAATTTTTTGAGTTTCTCGCTGGCAGATTTAAGGCATAAAGAGGATTAACAAAAGAAGGATTGCTCGATAGATTTGCTCGAATTAGTATAAATTAAAACCTACAACTGTGCTCATTAAAAGTGTATATTCTATACATTTTTTGGTCCTTCGATCCGGATTTTTTGGTCCAACGAACGGACATGGAAGTAAAGTAAAGTAGGTTACCGGTATCGAAACAGGAACCGATATTAAAAATTAGTTGAGAACCGAAAACCATTATAATAGGAACCGAAAAAAACCGGAACCATACCGGTACTGTTTCGGTTTCTTATTATTATACTCGGTACCGAAGGTACAAAGAGTATATTGGGTTTGTGAAAATGTATGTAATAGCCAGAAGGAAGCATCTCCGACCCTATAAAGTATATATATTCTTGATCAGCATCAACAGCTGAGTCGATATTGACATGTCCGTCTGTCCGTATGAACGCTCGTATGGTTTGAAGTGTATGGAACATATAATTCGTATACTTGCAGGCAGATCAAGTTTAGTTTTGATTTTTGCCACGCCCCCTGCCTCCCCCGAAAATTGAAAAAAACCTCATATCTTTTACAATTTTGGAGTTAGGTTGCTCAAATCTTCTAGACATATATTCTACTCATCATTATTTATCGAGCCCCCATACATCGTTTTCCGATCAGATGAACAATAGTAGAGTTGCCACCCCCACAATTTGAAAAACACCTGAAATATACCGCAAATTTTGGAGAAAGGTTGTTCGAACCTTCGAGACATATATTCTACTCATCATTACTTATCGATCCCCCAGACATCGTTTTCCGATCAGATGAACGATAGTAGAGTTGCCCCCTTAAGAATAACTAGAATCAAATTCTCTTTTTTAGAGAAGGCAAAGCTAACTTCGACTGTGCCGAAGTTTTAATACACTTGAAAAACTTTTCTCCAACTGATTTAACCGGTAAAATATATATAGGATATAGATATCAGATATTTAACATTTTTAAATCATTGTTAATAAGAATTTGATACCATAATAAACGAGAGCGTAAGTTGAAGTCGGCCCTGCTCGACTTCGATATACCCGTTACTCAGGGTAAGGTTTATTTAAGAATATTTTATTAGATCACATTATGCCCAAATTGTAGAGATATGAGTTTTTTTTCTCCAAATTGAGGGGGTGGCAACTCTACTATAGCTCATCTGATCCCGAAATGATGTACGGCGGATCGATAAGTACTGATAATTAAAATATATGTCTAGAAGGTTCGAACAATCTATTTTCAAAATTGTGGGAGATATGAGGTATTTTTCAAATTGCGGGGGCGGGAACTTTTCTATCGTTCACCTGATCAGGAAATGATGTATCGCGGATCGATAGGTAATGATGATTAAAATATATGTCTAGAGGGTTCGAATAATCTATCTTCAAAATTGTGGGAGATATGAGGTTTTTTCCAAATTGCGTGGGCGGCAACTCTTTTATCGTTCATCTGATCGGAAAATGATGTATGGCGGATCGATAGATAATGATGATTAAAATATATGTCTAGAAGGTTTGAACAATCTATTTTCAAAATTGTGGGAGATATGAGGTTTTTTTCGTATTGCGGGGGCGGGAGGGGGCGTGGCAAAAATTTGAAACAAACTTGATCTGCGTGCAGACAAAACAAGTCTACACTGAAAAAATGGTAGCTCTAGCTCTTATAGTCTCTGAGATCTAGGTGTTCATACGGACGGACGGACAGACGGACAGATCTATATCGACTCGGCTATTGATGCTGATCAAGAATATATATACTTTATGGGGTCGGAAATGCTTCCTTCTGCCTGTTACCTACATTTGCACGAACTTAGTATACCCTTTTTACTCTACGAGTAACGGGTATAAAAATAATCCTATGGCAGCTATATGCTATAGTCATCCGATTTTGATCAATTTTTTCAAAATTATGTGAAAGCATATAAAACTAATATATACCAAGAAAACAAAAAAGTTTTTCTCATTAGAAGTAGTTTTTAGACCGACCGTTTCTATGGGAGCTATATAATATAGTCATCCGATCCGGCCGGTTCCGACATATTAGTTGCGTGCAGTAAAAAGAAGACTCTGTGCAAAATTTCAACTCGATAGCTTTAAAACTGAGGAAGTAGTTCGCGTAGAAACAGACAGACGGACGGACGGAATTGAACTCAGCTCGGCGTCCTGATCAAGAATATATATAGTTTATAGGGTCGGAAATGAACATTTCTATGCGTTACAAACTTCTGGACAAAATAAATATACACTTTTCAAGTGTATAAAAATGTATAAAGTGCTATATTGGGCCGTTGTCTTATATTATGGATTCAAATCTATCCAAATCGCTAAAGATTTCTATTTTTGGCGGAGAACTATTGTATTATTAAGATATCTTTGTCAACTTTATGAGAAATGGCCCTAAGGCTTGAGTGTCTGGGCGACATACCAATAGAGGATTTCTTGATTCTAGGTTTTTTGTTTCTGAGTGTAAGGATAACATTGAAAGCGTGGACAAAAGCGTTTTGCGAAATTATTCGTACAAAAATAAAATATGCTAGAAAAATGTATATTTAAAAAAAAAAACGTTTTAAGTGTGCCATATTCTTAGAACGGTATTTTGTAGTGCTATTACATCCATTTTTTGGATATCTTGAAATAATTTAAATTGAATATTAAAAAAAATTATACTTGTACCGGTACGTACCGGTATACCGAAAAAAAATCTGAACCGAAATAGAACCATTAACCGAAATTCGCATTTCGGTACGCAACGGAACCGCTATTCTTTTCGGGATTAATCCCTGGCTAAGAGTTAAGAACAGTGTGAAACACTTTTACAATTTTGAAGTGGATTCTTCGCACATACATTGTTTTTCTATCAAATGAACAATAGTTGAGTTACAAGCAAAACAAATATTTATGATGGGCAGCACCGACCACAAGCTTGATGGGCAACACTTATACAGTTTGTTTTGGGACCATACTTAAAATTGATCAGTACAAACTTTGGCAGGTACAGAGTATATTTCAGTTGGCCTTGATCGACTTTCTTGTGTAGCTGGAAGATCAAGAAGAATTTTCGATATCAAATACACTGTGAGCTGTTAATCGATCACCATTTACATCTTTTTATACCCTTGCAGAGGGTATATTAAAATTGTCACGATGTTTGTAACGCAAAGAAGGAAGCATTTCCGACCACATAAAGTATATATATTCTTGATCAGCATGACGAGCTGAGTTCATTTAAGTTTGTCCGTCTGTCCGTCTGTACGTCCGTTCGCCTGTCCGTCCGTCCGTCTGTTTCTATGCTATCTCCTCCCTCAGTTTTAAAGCTATCTTGACCAAACTTTGCAAAATGCCTTTAAATACAAATACGCTGCACATTTGTCGGAATAGGCCGGATCGGATGAATATATCATATAGCTGCCATAGGAATGAGCGGTCCAAAAACTAGTTCTAGTGAGAAAAACTTTTTTGTTTTCCATTGTAGCGTCACCAATCGTGGTATATATTAGTTTTATATGCTTCCACACAATTCTTAAAAAATTGATAAAAATCGGATGACTATAGCATATAGCTGCCATAGGAACGATCGGTCTAAAAACTAGTTCTAATGAGAAAATTTTTTTTGTTATCAATGGTAGCGCCTTTTAAAAACTGCAAGGGTATTTAAGACATCGGCGTAGCCGATGTTAGCCTTCTATTTTTTTTTTTTTTTTAGTTTTTATTTGAATTTTATCCTAGAAGAAGAATACTTCTTTTAAATTAGTGCTCTAGTCACTAGTCTTAGTGTTGTAAAGGAGATTGAGAGAAGCTCGGCTTGGCTCTTTGGGGCTGTAACAGCCAGATTTTACATAAGTTTTGTAAAGGTTATACCCTAAGAGAAACCTTAATTGATAAAAGAAAACAAAACTCAGAGACGAAACTGTACCGGTACGATATTTATTTCAACAATATCGATTCTCAAAAAAAAAAACAAAATATCGGTTTCAGTTTTGGTTTTTAGTTTTCTTTCGATATCGGTTTCTGTTTGGGTACTGTTTTAATAGTTATGTTCCACATGGGGTACAAAAGTACCCCAGTAAAAAATGCGTATGAGGCGATGCTAACAGACGATATTATATGTATTATTTATACTCACCAGCAATTGGTGACTTGGGTGATTTGAGTGAATAGTCATCCAGATTTTTGCCACCGCTTAGATCGAGTTTTAGAACCTTTTTGGTTAGCTGCTGTGTGGCGGCTTCCATGTTGGTCGTTTTATCGATTTTAATATCGACATTACGTTGGCTAACCGCGCTTTTTGTGGGCACTATGGCGGCAGATGATGTTGCTGTTGTGGTTGCTGCTGTTGCTGCTGCTGTTTCTGCTGTTGTTGTTGTTGTTGATGTTTTGACTGCCTCATTATTGGCGCTGCTGTTGCTGGTCTCATTTTTGGTGTCATCCGACATGTTGCTGCTGCTGCTGTTGTTGTTGTTGTTATTGTTGCTGGCCTCTAAGCCAGTTCCAGTCGTTGTTGGTGTTGTTGTTGTAATTATTGGTACTTGCTGTAGTTGGTTCTTATCAATATGATTGTTGTTGGAGACGGCGGCGGCTGCTGTTGCTGTTGTTGTTGTTAGTGCTGAAATTTCAACGACATCGACGACAGCAGCAACAACCATTGTACGCCAAAATACGCTGTTGAACGCTTCGCTCTCAAAAGCCGTTTGTTTGGGATTCGATTTTGGTTTTGGTTGTCGTTAGCATATAAACGATTTCCGCTGACGTAGTAGCTTTTATTTTGTATTTTTGTTGTGTTTTTTAATTGCAGTCGAGAGTATTTTTTGATGTTGTTGTTGTTGTTGTCTAAGTTTCTACTTTTGGTGGTCTGGCTTCGTTGGGTATTTGCAATTGGCTGGCAACAATAATATCAAAATCGGCGTTATAAAGCGCCACCTGTTGTGTGTAGTCGGTAAACGTTATTTGGGGTAATTGTGTTCGATCGCTTGAGCTTTCATTTAAACTCAATTGGCTTAGATTATCAATTATCTCATAGAATTTGCGATGACCGTGTACAGTTGGGTTTGCTCCCTCAAAATAATCACACATAGTGGGCGACGGTGACGATGTTGCCGCTGTGCCTGCCTCGATCTCCTCCTCAGGAACTGGGTTGTTGTTGCCTCGTTTGCCCCGCAGACCCTTTAAGAGCGTAACCAATCTGGCGGGCAGCTTGGAGCAACTATTGTCGGTGTGCAACTGCTGCTGCTGCTGTTGCTGCCTTATTGCATTACGTTGGCCAATCGATTCCAGGTACTTGATATTGGCTTGCAACCCCCGCTCGTAGTAGCCGCCGGCCAGTTGCAAATACGTGTAAAAGTCAATGCGCCGTCGCTCTGAATGCGACTGTTGCTGTTGTAGGTTTTCCACCTTCCGCTTATTAATATTTAGCTTATAATTTGCAGGGTTGTTGCTGCTGCTGCTGCTGTCGCTGTAGCCTGCGTCATCTTTGTGTCGCCTGCGGCCCCTTCTTTGTCGCCCCAATTGGCGCTGGACAAGCTGCTTTAGTTGTTCACAACTTTTGGCACGCTTTATTAACCGCACCGCGTCGCTGTAGGTCTCGTCTGGGGGCTCACCTGAGCAAATAGTTTGACGCCCACGGGGCGCATACGTATCGCCGAATCTGTAATTAGTTGAGAAGCGCGCCACCACCAACGCCAAAAGAATAAGTGGCAACCAAACAAAACATTAATTACAACAATGTCAAAGGCAAACAACAACAACAATAGCAGCAGTTGCTGAGGGGTAATATAATTAAACAGAACAACAACAACACACACACACACACACACACACACAAACACACATTCCTCACATACTAAAAATACCACTTGACCGCCCTATTTGCTTATTGTTATCGCTATGCAAATGTTAGCTAAAGTTTGGTTAGATATAAATAAGTATACGCCATGTTTGACCAGTTAATTCTTATTGAAACCCTGCCAACAAACTGTTGGTTTTATGATTAATTAAACAAAAATGAACAAGTGAACATGTTTTATACTTAATTACTCTTTTTGGTTCAGTTGTTCAATTTTCTCAGCTATTTTTATAGCTTTCTGCTAATATTTAATGCTACGATAAGAGAAATTTTGTTGTCCTAAAAAGCCCTTATAAGCGAGGCTCGAGTCTAGCAGCGATCTACACACAGTATGTGTTTGCGACACAATTGATTGTGCGACAGAGTGGCGGCAGTTGCCAAAAAAATGGGCATGCCCATTGCTAAACTAAATAACTAAACAACGAGAAGGCAAAGCTAACTTCGACTGTGCCGAAGTTTTAAAACACTTGAAAAACTTTACTCCAACTGATTTAACCGGTAAAATATATATAGGATATAGATATCAGATATTTAAAATTTTTAAATCATTGATAATAAGAATTTGATACCATAAAAAAAAACTTTTCTTAGTAAAACACATTTTCCGACCGATCGGTCCTATGGCAACTATATGCTATAGTCATCCGATTTTGATAAATTTTTTCAAAATTATGTGAAAGCATTTAAAACTAATATATACCAAGATTGGGGACGCTACGATAGAAAACAAAAAAGTTTTTCTCACTAGAAGTAGTTTTTTGACCGACCGTTGATATGGCAGCTATATGATATAGTCATCCGATTTTGATAAATTTTTCCTGTATTATGTGAAAGCATATAAAACTAACATATAACTAGATTAGTGAAGCTACGATGGAAATCAAAAAAGTTTTTCTCACAAAGACTTATTTTTCGACCGATCGTTTCTATGGCAGCTATAAGATATAGTCATCCGTTCCGGCCGGTTCCGACATATTAGTTGCGTGCAGTAAAAAGAAGACTGTTCAAAATTTTAGCTCGATAGCTTTAACACTGAGGGACTAGTTCGCGTAGAAACAGACAGACGGACAGACGGACGGACGGACAAGCGGAATTGAACTCAGCTCGTCGTCCTGATCAAGAATATATATAGTTTATGGGGTCGAAAATGAATATTTCTATGCGTTACAAACTTGTGGGCAAAATTAATATACACTTTTCAAGTGTATAAAAATCGTCTTATTCGATCCATTTTTAACCGGCTATACTGATGGTTATACACTCGTTCTTGAATTGTAAAGAAGATTTTACTATTTAAAATTAAACTAAAATCGTTTTCAATTTCGTTTTTATAGGCTAGGTGAGTGAGAAAAAGTAACTGAGTGGAGAGATCAAACAAAATTTGAGAATATAGCTTTTGTTACTTTCTTTTACTTTACTGGCTCTCAGTATTATAGAGAATCAGAATAAAATATTAAACAAATTAAAACCATTGAATAAAGGATTCTAATAAAATAAATTTCGAAAGATCATTGAAGTAGCTCTATTATTGGCGGAGCTACGGCAGATTTAAGATTAAGGTTTGTTTTAGAGCGTTTTTAGGACTGTTGTACCTCTTCGTGGTACACAAAAACGGAAGGTAGCCTTAAAGCAGACGTCGTCGTCCAAGACACAGCTGTCCGAACACATTCGGAAAATACACACAGACACGAGCCGAACACATGCCGAGCCCTTCGCAAAGAGAGTAAAAAACAAGCAAAGCCAATCAGTGCTCGCCTAGCCTTCTACAAGGTAGGTTCGATCAAAAATAAACCAACAATGCGCACAAGTTATAAAAAGAATCGTCCATTTGATTTCAAACTAATTGATTTGGTGGAACCACATGCGGTGCTATACAAGCGCACAGGATTATCCAACTATGACGGCATGAAAGCTAAAACAGAAATCTGGGCACAAATAGCCAAACAGCTGGGCCGCGAAGTGGACTTTTGCCTGATGCGCTGGAATCAGTTTCGCAAGGAATTCCGTCATGGATCACAGAGGATCCACTTGGCCTTACTTAAAGCGGTTGGGTTTTCTAGCTGATCCACAACTGCGACCCCAGGCCCAGGCAAACCCTACTATAGTGGTCAAGGATTCTTCTATGGAAACAGAGCAGCTGGTGGATTGGGATGAGATACCAGATCAATCCTACATAATTAAAGAAATCATCGAAGAGCAGCCGCCCAATGATCAAATTATACAAGAAGAGATTATCTATGAAGAGGCAGAACTGGAAATCAATGAACCTCCCGATTCACCTTCCACAAATTTCCTGCAACTAGATCAAATTCTGGCCCAGTTTAAGTCGGCAGAGTCGCGAGTTCGAGTTGAAGGTCGCCTTATGGCCTTCATGCTGAAATGTCAACTCTGCGATTTGGTCAATGAACCCATTGACAATTTGGTTATCTAATTTTTTAACTATACTCTCAACTTTTATTTTTTAAAACATAAAAAAATGAGCCGCTTTGCGTCGCATTATATTTGCACGCCAATATACTCTCACTTTTTCGCCTTGACTAAGGCTGTCTTAAAGTACGTAGTCTCATTAAAGAAGCTTTATTTTTGTGAGAGCTACGCCAAATTTTAGGCAAGAAATTGGTTTAAGAGCGTTTTTGGGCCGATTTATACCCCTTTGAGGTCCTTAAAATGTATTTTATGGCCTTATTTAGTGCCATATTGGAACGTAGTCTTTAAGTAAGGATTTAAATCTAACCAAATAAGCGGCTAATGTGAAAATATTAATTTTTTCCTTTTGTCAAAGCACTTTTTTGACTTAGGCTGGGTTCACACTGTTCGAGGCATGAGGCATAATAATCTAGTGGGCCCTTATGTTGTCGTGTTTTCATTGTGAATAGCTTGTCATTTGGCATTAAAAACAAGACAAAGGCCTACTAGATCATCATGTCTCATGCGTCGAACAGTGTGAACTCAGCCTTAAGCCCTATACGGACCCGCGATGTAAGTAATTTAGCTTACTGTACCATATATTACGTCAAGGTGGAACGTATGTCTAGTGTGCCCAGATTTATTAAGAAATTACACCAAATCTTGAGTTTCTTGGTATTATTCAATTATCATAGCGATGGTCACACTAATTGACTAGAAATGTTGCTGCTTTTTCATAAAGATAAGCAACTTCTCGACCAGCATTGCTGACTAACAACAACTTTGAACAAGTTGCTATGAAAATTGTTTTAAAATGCTACATCGATGTAGTGCATACCGAGCAAATGCCATGTCGACTATATAGTTTGCATAATCAACCATTGCTACGATTATTTAAATTCTTTAGCGCATTAAAATAAATGTATGATTAGTAAAATTTTTGGATTTTGCAATTTTTAGTTAGTAAGTTATTCAAAGTTTGAATTTCAATCCCTTGTTAAAACGAGCATTTACAGGCACAACATAGGTTCCTTTCGTGTGCTATTAAGCGCAACAGTACTTCATAGCTCCGTATGAGCCAAAGTAAAGGGTGAAGGAATCCTTACTTCTGCTTCTTCTTCCCACAAATTTTGTATGAAACTTCGCGTTACTTCGCATGTCCGTATAGGGCTTTACTGTTTTTATTTAACAATTTTCGTTCTGTTAGGTCGATTCAAGTAGTATCGGATTGTGATCGTGTTTTGTCGTGCTGGTTTGTGTTTGTGTTTACTGGGATTTAAATTGAAATCTAATGTTTCGTGCGTGTTAGTTTGAACCACTGTGCGGTATCAGTAAACCAAGGCTTAACCATTTCTTAATTATTCACAAAATTCACGAGGCTGTCAAACAAAAACTTAATCACACAGCTTGCTTCAAATTTGTTTAAAGTCTACCTAAGGTAAATTGATATATGTGCAATAATTTTTATGGCGTTTATTTTTAACACGTATTTTCTTCATTTGTGTGATATTTTTTGTTGTTAGCTGGTAATAAGTACTATCAAAAATTACATAAACAAAATCGCTATTAATATTTAATTTAACAAAAAATAATAGTTTAATATTTTTTCACTTAGAAAATTGGTATATGTGCAGTTTGTGTTTTAATTCAAAAATATTTAATAAGAAACATGTATGAAGGATAATGAAAACTCTTAATAATGAATGGCGTCTCCCTAACGATTATAAAGTTTTTGCAGCCTGCGGGGCATTGAACCTACTAAGTTTTGAAGCGTTGATAGGTCAATTTTAGCCCATTCTCCGACGATGGCTTTCTTTAAGTCCTTTAAGGTATCGTACTGCTTTGTACCGCCATAAACTTTTGCAGCAAGGATGCCCCATAGATCCTCAATTGGATTTAAGTCCGGACTCATTGCCGGCCACTTCAACAACGGTATATTATGGGTCTCAAAATAACCGAGTGTAGACCGGGCAACATGAATCGGTGCATTGTCCTGCTGAAATGTCCATTCGACACCATGGAAATGCTCAGCAAATGAAGTAAGTTCACTGTCCACCAACTCTATATATGCGTCAGCATTCATCTTGCAGGATACAAAGCATATTGGCGACTTGCCTTTAGCGCAAAGGCAGCCCATATCATAAGCGATCCACCGCCATGGTTCCGCTTGTAAACACGTTGCCCTTAGATGACGCGAATCCCTTCAATATTTGTGATGGCCGTCTGGACCGTCCAAATTGAATTTTTTTCATCACTAAAAATTATATTTTCAAATTCGACGTCCCAGAATTTGTGTTTTTCAAAAAAACGCCATACGTGCGTTTTTATGACGTTTGGTTAATCGAGGTTTACCAACTTTGTTTTGATATGTGAGGTTGAAATTTTCGTGCAATATTTGGCTCACACGTTGCCTGGTGACTGTTAATCCGAGTTCCGCTTTGATTTTGTTGCAGCTCATCATGTCTTGAGTTGCTAGCTGCCGCATGTGCCGTTTTGTCCGTTGACTGATAGAACTTACTGGACCATGGCGACGATTTATGCGGTAACCGTCTGGATCTTTTTAGGAATTTCGAAATTGTATTTCGATGACGATTCATTAAGGAAGCAATTTGACCAGTTTTCATGCCGGCTATGTTCATTCCCTTGATCCTTCCCCTGTTCTTCCTCCGACAATTCAGTACCACGAGGCATTTTTCAACTAAAATTTAAATTTTTGGTTTGATTGCTTAGTTATAAAGTCTTTAATTAGTTCTTACGTACTTACTTAGTGCTTTTTCACTTTTTCGTTAAGGTGTTAACACTGCGACTCTCAAGACATAAGTAAATCACTTTGCACATATATCAACTTTCTATGAAGAACGGGACTTAGATCGCTTATCCCATCTAACGGAACCACAAATAGCATTCAAAGAGGACGCGTTTTTAGTAAATGAACACAACCATAAGAGATAAGAACTGCATAATCAAAACAAACAAGCAGTTGTTACTTTTTAAGAAATATCGCAAACACGTTTTGCACATATATCAATTTACCTTAGGGTATTAACATAGTTATGACCTACCCAATCTCAGTATGAATCACTGTGCGGAGTCAGTAAATTCACGAGGCTGTCAAAAACCAACTAAATGAAACATCTTGCTCAAAAAGTCTATTATCAGAGCTATGACGGACCCAATCTCAGTCAAGTAAACCATGTTTCCATTTTACTCAAAATTCACGAGGTTGTCAAACACCAACTAACTGAAACAGCTTGATCAAAATTGGATTTTTAAGTTTATAAAAACTCATTCTCACTGAATTGAATGCCTAAATAAAGGTTAGGGCAAAAATAGTCTATCCTAGCGGATTCCTGATGATCTGTTGTTGTTGGGGCTGCCGCTGCTTTATTTTCGTGTCACCCAAATACGTCAAACCGTCCTCCTCTTCTACAAAATGGCCATGCGTAACATTAGCACACACTTTTTCCCTGGGCCACTGACATTTTGTAACATTATTCGCACTTGCACTTGTGTGCTGTTCGCCTTATCATATCGTGTTAACCACTGACGTCAACCAATCGGGCGAAACCCAACTGCCCGGGCGGGCAACAAGGTTACGAAACTCGAAACAACGGAGATGTGACGGAAATTTCACGCCAACCACAAAAGCCACGTGCCCCTCTTCTACGCGCTATCCTATACCCAACCCATATTTATGGCACTAACTGTCACAAAGAAGACGACCCCACCCACCCACCTACCACATATACCTTGGAAAGTTATGCACATGGGTGGGCCACACACCACGAAATTGTGCAAATGTTGACGCTAATGAGCAGGAGGACTGGGCCAATGGTGTCTGCAGGCGACGCTTGCGACGATGCGACTGATGGTGATGGTGTTGCAGCTGCATCTTATAATCCCGATAATGATTGGCGATCTCGTGACGATAGCGCTCCTCGCGAAAACACTTGGTATTATAGATGCGGCGCATGGTCAAACGCGGCACATACTTATCGCCCGTTCGCATCGGAACACCCACAACCATCAGACCGGACATGATACACCAACTGGCCTGGCTAAGGTAACGAAGCCAACTACATGGCTTGACATTGATGAGTCGGATGCCATTGTTATTAGAACCCCATCCTTTAAGGGCGGGTGCTTCAAATTATTATTGAACAACACAAATTCTGTTAGCAACAACTTGCGGTTATTTGTTATCACGTCAGGCAGCGATTTGTAGTCGTTTGTTTGACATCGACGCCCCCCCCCACCCCCCGCTCTGCCCAATCCCTTACAGAACTGTCCCAGTCAGTGGGCTGGCATTTAAGTTAAGTGGGGGGGAAGGGATAAGTGGTGTACTCCGCGGCCCGGTTGGTTGCCAATAGAAAAATTAGTAATATTCATGTCGTTAACGATTGTAACTGGTACATCGGTTCTTCTTTCTTTCTTTTTTTCTTTTTACTTTTTTTTTAGTTTTGTTTTGTGTTTACCATCCACGTACATCAATTCCAATTTGCATATAGCTGGCTCACGGCAAACAACAATAACCAAAAACAATGTCGATAATATATTTGTACAATTGGATGGAGTTTGTTTGGGTAGGTTCTAACTGGGTTGACAAAGGCTGCGGACGAAATTGAAGGCAATAAAGACGTAACCATTGAAAACCAACAAGTTTATCAAGTGATCCCAGCCACGAGGAGAGGAACACAATATTGGGATTTGGTTACGACTGATGAGGAAAGAGATCGAAGAACAGTTTAAGTCAGCGGTGGTCATGAAATTTAAGTTTGGGAGCTGTCCATCAACAAAAACAGAAAAACGAGAAGGCAAAGCTATACTCGGCTGTGCCGAAGTTTTAATACACTTGAAAACTTTACTCCAACTGATTTAACCTGTAAAATATATATAGGATATAGATATCAGATATTTAAAATTTTTTAAATCATCGATAATAAAAATTTGATACCATAAAAAAAAAACTTTTCTTAGTAAAACACATTTTCCGACCGATCGGTCCTATGGCAGCTATATGCTATAGTCATCCGATTTTGATAAATTTTTTCAAAATTATGTGAAAGCATATAAAACTAATATATACCAAGATTGGGGACGCTACGATAGAAAACAAAAAAGTTTTTCTCACTAGAAGTAGTTTTTTGACCGACGGTTTATATGGCAGCTATATGCTATAGTCATCCGATTTTGATAAATTTTTTCAGAATTGTGTGGAAAATTTTTTCGGGACAAAAAATAATAGTTATGAACAAAAAAAAAAATTAAATAAAAATTTTTCTTAAATAAAGGTCATACGTGAAAGTGGGAGGCACCAGAATTCACAATATTGAGCCTGTTGTTAGAAATATGGATAAATTTTTATTTGCGATTTTTCGAAAAAAATTACTTTTAATTTATATTTTCGATTTTTATATAAAAATTTTTCGATAAGAATTATTTTTAAATTTTTATAAATAAAATTATAAATAGATATGTTTATTTTTAAAAATTGAAAATAAAAATTAAATGCAAATAACTTTAAACCAAAAGACTCCGCAAATGTTTTTATATATATATGATCTATGAATCAATATGTATGTTTGTTCACAAGCATGCATGTCTGTGTGCAGTAGATGCAATGAAAGAAGTGCAACAAAAATTATGAAATTTTTTTTTGTTCTCCCTGCATTGTTAATCGATAATCCTATACAAAACCATATTCTGGCCATAAGACCAAAGTTTTACTACTTTATCTTGAGGTGGCGTACGTTCTAAAATAATTTTAAGCAAATTTTAAAAATTTGTAAATAAGCCCCTGCACAATTTTTTTTTTTCTCAAAAAAATCAAGTTTACTGCGCCTCATGAAGATATGGAATTAGAGAGCTGACTTGAAATTACATAACCTTACCTTACCTAACACATTTGAGACTATGGGCACAGAAGCAGCACACATTCTAAAAATTGTAACATACAACGAAGCAATGTGTACAGTCGGACGAGCTGATGTAGGGTGTAGCCGGTACTGCTTGCACGATTTTTGCCAACTGGTACAGGAAGGGGAACATATATTTGTTTTCTTCCCAATAATCCATAATATTGGCACTCATATATTAATGTGATTTGGGTTGTAACCGTTTATTTTTTAGTAGCCAGTTGCAGCCCCTCCCCATTTCGTTTTCGTCCAACTCGCCCTCCCCCCTTTTAGATCAAGCATCGAGTTGAGAATTATGAGATGCGTTTTCGGATTGACTGGCAGAAGTCTCCTCCACAAAAATTGGCCTTCCGCCCTGATAATATTTATGCTTAGCAACAATGTGCCTCAATTTATTACCAGAAGCTTCAGTTAGTTCACTCATTAGGGTATGGAAATATTTCTGAACGTACGCCACCTCAAGAGTAGTTAAATGTGTAGAAGAACTTTGATCTTATGGCCAGATTATGTTTTGTATAAAATTTTCGATTAAAAATGCAGGGAGAACACAAAAAAAAAAAAAAATTCATCATTTTTGTTGCACTTATTTCATTGCACCTACTGCACACAGTATGCATGCTTAGAACAAACATACATACTGATTCAGATCATATGTATATAAAAAACATTTGCGGTAAGTCTTTTGGTTTAAAAGTTATTTGCATTTAATTTTATTCAATTTTTAAAAATAAAATTACGGCATAATTTTTTATTTATAATTTTTATTTATAAAAATTAAAAATAATTTTATTGAAAAATTTTTATATAAAAATCGAAAAAATTAGAAATTTTATTAAATTTTTTTAAATTGAAAAAATAATAATTATTTGGTAATTTAAAAAAAAGAACAATTTTTGGTCCCTGGTTCGTGTGGGCCCGAAAAATCGAATAATTGAAACTTGGAATATTTTAAATATTGGGGATATGAGGAATTTTCAAATTGCGGGGCGATGGAATAGATGATTAAAATTATATGTCTAAAGGGTTTGAACAATCTATTTCCAACATTGTGGGAGATATGAGGTTTTATCATATTGCGGGAGGGGGCGGGAGGGGGCGTGGCAAAAATTTGAAACAAACTTGATCTGCGTGCAGAAGATACAAGTGTACACTCTGAAATATGGTAGCTCTAGCTCTTATGGTACCTGAGATCTAGGTGTTCGCGCAGACGGACGGACAGACAGACGGACAGACGGACATGTCTATATCAACTCGACTATTGATGCTGATCAAGAATATATATATTTATGGGGTCCAGGTGCTCCCTTCTACCTGTTACATACATTTGCACGAGCTTAGTATACCCTTTTTTATCTAAGAGTAGCGGGTATCAAAATGAATTAACTATTGCTGAGCTCAATTATAATGAACACAAGTTAAAAGCGTAATGAATCTCCGCGAACCATCAACTTTTTCAATATGTTTTGTTTGCTTCTTCAATCTATTGGGAGGAGTGGATTTCTGCCATCGAAACTCACAATAAGGTGCATTGATAAAAGTAATTAATATTGAAATTAACGATAACGATAATAAGCAAACAAATTCCGGTTTGAAAATTTGCCAATAATTTATCGAAAGTAAATTATTGACATTTCTGAACAGAATCAAAAACTCAGAGTGGGGGCAAGCAAATTTTCGTATGTGTTTTAGAGTATTTTAGGGTGATAAAAACAGTCCGAAAGGTTCAATTCCTACTACAATGTTAAATTGAAAAACGGAAGCTTTGCAGCGATGCGTCATCACCAGGTTCAATTTATTATCCAAAATCCTTATTTCTCCAACTAACTTCTTGCCATCATTTTCCATTCCCAAATGGATTGTTGCTAATGCAGCCAAATAGGATTGAATGATTAATTTCGATTTTGGTTGTCTGACGACAGCTAGTGCTCGTTTGCGTACCGAGACATATACCTATATATATGTATGCACACACATAAACATATCATAAATATGTGTATAATGAGATGAGTGGGAGAGGTATCGTTAAGAGCGATTCAAACGCTTTACGTTACCAGTAAAATTGATGGCTTGTCAAGCCAGACATACCCAAATGGGTGGGAGAGGCCTGCCAATGTGCCATCAATCAATCAATGAACAAATGAATCAACAGAAGCCGCTTTATTGGAAGGTAATTGTGCAAAAATTGTAAAATTAAAAAAAAAAGAAGAAAAGAAAAAACATGCAAATGGTGAATAGAATGACAAAATTGTATGGCCATTTTCCAGAAAGAGTACTCACTGGAAATCCTCTACAAAGTAAAACAAAGCAATCAGTGAGAGGGGCTGACTCGACTATAAAATACCCAATAGCCTTGATATTGTGTGTGCAAATTTTTTTAAATTTACCACAACATAAACGATTTATTCTTGGGGAAGATTATGTATATGGAAATGTTTTAATTTAGTTCTTCCCCCTTTTAAAATATTTCCGACCTGCCTGAGTAAGCATTTCAGTTTGGGTCTCGCGGGAATTCCTTCTCTAAAAGTAGGAGTGCTTAGATTATAAAATACCCTGTAGCCTCGCTTTATACACCCACTTAGCTGTCAAAGTTTCCGTGTTTTGTCGATCTTATTAGATTTTACACCAGATTATTTTTATTTCTAATTAGGAAAGTTCATAAGTCAGGCACCTCCAGAATTTTCCCATCCGAAGGACTGATCTTGGACAAGATCTTCTAAGAATTTGGTACAGAGGTTCACATGCCGTTTACTACCTCATCTGAATCACAAATTTGAAGTTGAACGTATTCTTTACACCTCTGAACTAGAGTTGGAGAATCTAGTTCATTTCAATGACCTAGTTTATTAGTTCATTTTTTTATGAACTACTCACTTTCGAGCTATAGTTCATTTTTGATTTATAGTTATACCCGTTACTCGTAGAGTAAAAAGGGTATACTAAGTTCGTGCAAATGTATGTAACAGGCAGAAGGAAGCATTTCCGACCCCATAAAGTATATATATTCTTGATCAGCATCAATAGCCGAGTCGATATAGACATGTCCTGTCCGTCCGTCTGTCTGTATGAACACTAGATCTCTGTAGCCATTATTCTTCTTAAAAGCATTCCACCTTTTATACCCGTTACTCGTAGAGTAAAAAGGGTATACTAAGTTCGTGCAAATGTATGTAACAGGCAGAAGGAAGCATTTCCGACCCCATAAAGTATATATATTCTTGATCAGCATCAATAGCCGAGTCGATCTAGACATGTCCGTCTGTCTGTCTGTCCATCTGTATATGAACACACCTAGATCTCAGAGACTATAAGAGCTAGAGCTACCATTTTCAGTGTAGACTTGTATTGTCTGCGCAGATCAAGTTTGTTTCAAATTTTTGCCCCCCCCACCCGCCCGCAATATGAAAAACCCTTATATCTCCCACAATTTTGAAAATAGATTGTTTGGACCTTCTAGACATATATTTTTAATCATCATTACCACCGATCCGCCATACACATCATTTCCGATCAGATGAAAGATAGAAGGATTCTTACCCCGCTATTTTGAAAATATCTCAAATCTCCCACAATTTTTAAAAATGGATTGTTCGAACCTTCCAGACATATATTTTAATTATCATTACCTATCCATCCGCCATACATAATTTTCCGATCAGATGAAAAAACAAAGAGTTGCCACCACGCAATTTGGAAAATATCTCATGTCTCCCACAAATTTGAAGACAGATTATTCGAACCCTCTTGACATATATTTTTAATCATCATTACCTATCGATCCACCATACATCATTTTCCCGATCAGATGAGCAATAGTAGAG
>JAEIFT010000748.1:0-95119 GCA_018904225.1 Lordiphosa mommai
AAAAGAGAAGACTGTAAAAATAAATAACTGGCTCTTTGTTCCTTTCATTTTTTTTGTTAATAGGAAACTCCTTTTTCCTTTCACAAATTTGACATTTAAGTTGAGCATTTAAAAAGAATTGCATTTATATTCATATATAAATGTATGAAGTGCTCGGGGGTGGATTATGTGACCTTTGTGCGTCGCCACGTGCCCCAGAAGAGTGCCCGCATCTTCCAACCAGGTGGCCCAAGGGCAGTCACTATATAGCCACCCGCAGCACCTGCTGCCTTAATGCAGATTACTTGTCATATTTACATGTGCCACGACTCGCCCATCATCATAATGGAATCCATTTGATGGACCGGCGGCGGCATTTCTCTCTTTAACTGATGACTTGATTGGCAGCAAAAAGCCTGAGCTCGTCGTACAGCATCAACCATCATCACCAGTAGCCAGTCAGGCCTTTGTGTTTCATGCTATTGAACAATGGATTGAAATTGGCTGAGCCAGCCAAGAGCTTCTGTTACCTCATTATAACAATGTCGGGTTGTCTCTGTCAGTATGCATAAATTACATACAAACATACGTACATACATATGTATGTATGAGAATTCATAACGCTTGATAAGCTCCATTTTCGTTCACTTTTTAACATAAATTAATATAAATGATGGACCGAATGTAAGTAATATTAATTAAATCTTTCACATTCACATTTCGATTCCATACGACGCAGAAGGGTGCGTGTCACGAATGAATCACAAATTGCAGTAAGCGCAATTTACAATTCTCTGCTCAAATGTAGTTATGCACATTGTGTCACGTGCTGAGGCCATAAAATCTATATGCAGGCAAAGTCGATTTTCGCATACATACGATATGAACGAGGGGTATATTTGTAGGGTATAAAACAGGATATACAAATGTACACTGAATCAATAAAGTATTGTGGTTGGTTTTGTGGTTAACAAAATATTAACGAAATTCCACAGGAAATCAGTAAAGATAACCGCATATGGGCATTTCCGCCGAAAGGTCCATCGAGTTCAAAACATTAATGGTTCTAGAAAACAATTTATTTTATCAGAACAATAATAATACTGATTGAACCGATAGAATATACATAGGATATTTCGTAATTCTAAATTAAGAATCTGACTTTTTACTTATAAACTTAAGCACGCTTATCCAATTCAGGCTCTAGTTTTTAGAACACTTTGAAAGCAAATAATATGCATATTTGCTGAGTTTTAAAACGTTATAATGCGGAACAAAGAGTTTTCTTACTATAGGCAGCTATAGGATATAGTCATCCGAATTTTAAAAAATGTTTACAACTGAACTATTAAAAAGGAAATCATATTGATTATTCCTAAGTTTAAGAACGTTATCACGAAAAACAAATCATATTTTCTTACTTAGAACCATTTTTTTAAGGAGCTATACTAAGGTCCTTATCAAAATTATAAGTCACATTCATAATTTGTTAACCCCCTCGCAAAATCTTTGAAGAGAACTTTTAACTTAAATTAAGTACAAACGATGTCAATAGTACGCCAAGTACAAAAATACTTGATGTAAGTACAAAAATACTTCATTCAAGTACGATTTTTTCAATCCCGAAATCCTTGATTTTAGACCGTTTCGAGATACATTAAGTATATTTTGGAATATTCCAAAGTATTTCATACCTTATTTTTAGAGCGAAACGCTCTTGAACCAATCCCGATTCGTTCTTTTTAGATTGATTCGTGCTTAGTACACCCAAGAACAAATCTTACTTAATGTTTTAAGTACAAAACGGTATAAATTCTATCCCGTTCGTTCTAGAACGTTTGAGTTCAATAAAATTCTTGATTTAGGTATTTCGTACTTGAATTAAGAATTTTGTTCTCATAGTGTCAAAGGTACCGAACTTCGTCAGTCGCCACCTTATCACAATTGTAAGAAAGGTTTACAATTTTTATTCCAAATAAAATTTAAAAAACCAATTTAGAAAAAAATCAACGAGAAGGCAAAGCTAACTTCGACTGTGCCGAAGTTTTAATACACTTGAAAAACTTTACTCCAGCTGATTTAATCGGTAAAATATATAGAGGATATAGTTATCAGATATTTTAAATTTTTAAATCATTGCTAACAAAAATTTGATACCATAAAACAAAACTTTTCTTAGTAAAGCACATTTTTCGACCGATCGGTCCTTTGGCAGCTATATGCTATAGTCCTCCGATTTTGATAAAATCTTCCAGAATTGTGTTAACGCATATAAAACTAATATAAACCAAGATTAGTGACGCTACGATGAAAAATAAAAAAGTTTTTCCCACTAGAACTAGTTTTTTGACCGACCGTTTATATGGCAGTTATATGCTATATTCATCCGATTTTAATAAATTTTTCCACAAATATGTAAAATCATCTAAAACTAATATATACCAAGATTGGTGACGCTACAATAGAAAATAAAAAAGTTTTTCTCACTAAGACTTATTTTCCGACCGATCGTTCGTATGGCAGCTATAAGATATAGTCATCCGATCCGGCCGGTTCCGACATATTAGTTGCGTGCAGCAAAAAGAAGACTCTGTACAAAATTTCAGCTCGATAGCTTTAAAACTGAGAGACTAGTTCGCGTAGAAACAGACAGACAGACGGACAGACAGACGGACGGACGGACAAGCGGAAATGAACTCGGCTCGTCGTCCTGATCAAGAATATATATAGTTTATGGGGTCGGAAATGAATATTTCTATGCGTTACAAACTTCTGGGCAAAATTAATATACACTTTTCAAGTGTATAATAAAATAAGTAAATCAACTTTGCATCGGGACGAGGAAATGGGCTCAATTCTTGCTTTTTCGAAGTCCGGAGTGAATGTGCGCCAAATATTAAGAGTATTTGACCGCAGTCGTACTGTTATCGCCAATTTTTTGAAGAATCCTTAAAATTTGGTTAAAACGCAGTTCTGGAAGAAAAGCAGTCCTGAGTGAACGCGAAAAAAGACGCAATATTAAAGAGGCTATCAATTCAAAAGCGTACTGTTCCCAGCTTTTCGCAATTTTAAGGAAAAACGAGTTGACCTTGACTGTCACACATTGACACATTGTCCGAAGTGTGCTCAAAAATATTTGATTTTCGTTTTGTTTTGAGAGAATTTGGAACCAGAATTATTGGTGAAGCAGGAGGATTCTACGAAAAAAATCATTTTTCATGTTGGCAGATGCCAAGAATCTACATTTAGAGCTGAAAAAGATTAAAATCATTTTTGATTGTAAGTCTATATGATTTATTTGCATTATGATTGATTCAATTGAGCTTTAAATCATCAAGATTTAAATTTGAATCAGAGTCTACCAATTTTTGTTACTTTGATAAAAAAAAACCGAAAACTTGTATATTTTTTAAATATATTTTTTGTTTAAACATTTCACTTATTTGATGCCAAAATTATGAAAATATTTTGTAAGCTTCTAAATACATTATCTGGAAAAATAATTGAAAAAAAAAACAAAGTGTCTTATAATTATGATAAGGACTATATATAGTCATCCGATTTAGACTCTAGATTGTAGAACTATTTGAAAGCATATACAATTTATTATGCCAGAGTTTTATAACGTTATCTCTGAGAACAAAATTATGTTTCTTACTTGGAACTATTTTTCGACCGATTGGACTAACAGCAGCTATTGGATCTAGTCATTCCATTACGACCAAATTATGTAAAATTGTTTGAAAAAATATATTCACAAATCCAGGAAAAAAAAGTTGGTCTCACTAAGATTTATTTTTCGACCCACCGGTTCTACGGCAGATAGTCGTACGATTTATATTTAATTTTGCAGAATTGGAAAAATAATTATATTTATAATTGCAGAGTTTACGAAAGAATGAGTCAAATGGGCTAAAGCACGAAGATTTCGCTAGAAGTCATTAATCTGCATTTACAGCACAAAAATCTTATTGCTAAATTGGACTTATAGTACGGAGGTCATATTTAAATACTGTAAAACTAGAGCAAGAAAGAAGATCAGGAAGGCCAATTTGTATATGTCAGGGCTGACATCGAACAGCTGACTTTATGAGCATGCCAAATTAACAGAGTTGCCACCTAGCTCGAAAAAAGTTTTGTGCTAAATGGGAAATATACTTTCTAAATATTTGTTTACTTTCTAAAAACCATTTTTATAAATTTTATCATTCGTCAGGATGGGCAATAACTCAACCAGCATTGTTCAAAGCCCAAATGAAAATTTTGTTTTATTAAATTTATAAAAGAGTATTTAAATTTCGGCAGAGTCAACTTTGGCTTTCCCTCAAACTTTTTCTATGAATCATTCGACATTGCTTTGTGCATTTATTTGAATTGTTATCCATGTGTGTAAAAATTTATAGGAAATTTCGTGTTTCAATATTACGAGCGTATAATTTATTTCCCCCTCAGCAGCTGCCAAAAGATTGCTTCATCATGATTTATCAATTTGAATTTAATACAAAAGTGCAACAACTCAACGTTTCATTTGCATAATTCATATTGATATATCCCAATGTGTATACATTTCTATAGTGTAAGCAATTGTTTTTATTTTGTTAGCGCATGAACTTTCAGACTTGAAGCCAGTACCAACCGGATAAGTTAAATAGTAAAGGGCAATTAGCTTAGCTTGGGCCACCTATCATTATGGGCCGGATACGCCCTTGACGAGCACTTAACAAAAAAAAAAAAAAAAAACTATCTAATCTAGCTAGAGAAAAAAAAACCACTGTTACTTTCAACCTCACCCACCTCCACCCCTCGGTGCCTACTTTAGAGTTCAGACAGCAAGTGCGTGATTGCGGTGGAAGGACAAAGGATATCTCCTTCTCTCACCACATTCACATTTGTTGTGGCTGTCCCGTCCTGTCGACAGCAACGGCGACATGGTCATGGACATGGGCTTTCATGGGCATGTTGTGTGTTGTCTAATGCTTGTGTTTAGCAATTGACTCGTGTCCTTGGATCGATGAAACGCATTTGGTAGGGGCAGAAGTTTTCACTGAGTTCATATAAAATACATATGTAAGTATATACGCGTATGTACTTGGTTAAGTATCTTTTGGGTTTGTTTCTGCTTCGATAGAGAAGTAGCCCATTTATATGCGTACATTTTATGACTTCATTAGACCCAAGATATGGACTCAGACAAGACGGCAGATTGCCGCTTCCTCTACCCAAATCTCTTGCTTCGTCATCAAATTAAGCAAATTTGTATTTTTAAGCTGAAATTGTCTTTATAATTATGCGTAATTATCGAAAGTACATGGGGAAATTGACAGGTGGAGTGTGTAAAAATATTTTGTTCGATCTTGTCGAATAAATTATTCTCATTTAATGTGTGCAATAAATAAGAAACAAATTGTTACAGACAGGAAAGGAGTTGCGAATTCAAATTATTATTCAATATGATTTTATTCTTAAAATTTGAATTTGTAAAGGAAACGCCAGACATGCAAATGCTTAGATTACATTAAGTTACAGCAAAAAAAATGAGCTTATGAAATGTAGGATGTGTGTAATAGAGTTGGGATTTCAAATCGGATAAGAATAATTTTTTTTACAAATTTGATAAATCTGTAATTTTTATAACTTTTTACTTTGGTAAAAGACCAGCGAAAAATCCTAAAAATTTACAGAAAAATAGGTTTTAGTGAAAACGCATATTTGTTTTCTACGTTATCAGATCAGATTTTCAAATTTTGGTCTTCTAGCTTTCTAAGGACCGATCGTTTGGAAAATGAGTATCTAGGGTCGTTTTCTCATGTTTCTGTTTTTGAAAATGCTGGAGAATTTCGAAATCCACCTAGATTTTGCAACTAGGTTGATTTTGTGCAATTGGTTTTCTCATCTACATTGTTTTTAAATTTAGGGATTGTCTGCAATTGTGGTATGGTCACACCGGCGGTATTAGATAATGATAGGTTGCACGCACAACTGATTTTTGTTTTGATTATAGAGCGCCAATTGAAATCAAAAATGTCGAACAAGGAAAATTAATAAAGAAGCAAGCATTTTACAATTCTAGAGAAGATTCTAGAGAATTCTAGAGAAGAATAGAATGCGGATACCTGGATCAAATTGGGTTACAAAATTCTGCATATAGAAGCTGCACCGCGACCGGTTGTTCTCAATGAAACGTAAGTCCAAGTCTGAACTAGCAAAGAGAACGCACAAATTCCAAACTGTTGATGCGCAAGTGAACTTGGCCTATGTACTTCTCTTTTTTCAGCAAGTGACTATATAAAAAGCTCCTCCAGTATTTTAAATTTTTTGATTTATTATTACAAATTCAGTAATTTAGATTAAACAGTTTTCTGCTGCATTCTTGCAATTTTTATGTAGTGTTCGGTGTGGCCGTATGTGTGCATGCATAAAATACCTAACTTGCATTGCAATAAACATGGTTTTTAAAACCATGAGGTTGAAGTAGACTGCTACAAAATCCATTTAGGTGTTTTTTCGTGAGCATGAGAAAAGCGAATTCAGCAGATCCACCTAACATTTGCAAAAACGGGAACATGAAAAAACGGCGCTTAGTAGACTCCTGTCAGGAACAGTAGCTAGGGCTACTTTCAATCTTATTTGAAGGACTTTTTAGTTTGCTTGATTTTCTAGACTTCAAGACTAGTGCTTCTGCGAGTGTCGTTTTTGAGACTTACGCCTTTCGAATTTTATAGTTGATGCACTTGAGTTTCTTGGGGTATTTACAGAATATAAAGCATCTCGATGGTTTTTAGAAACTCTTTCAGAATGCCTTGAGTTTTGTAAATCCGATTCTCCTATGTCGCTTTATTTAGGCTTCTTTGTCTTCTGCTAGCTCTGGTCAAGCTTCGTTGGGCTGAGCTTAAGCTGAATTAACTTTTTCAGTGGATGGAAAGCTTCTACGTTGCTCAGTTTTGATAGAGCCTAAGGGATATTTGTTAGAAGCGGTTGAATCTCTTCGTCACTCAGATTCATTTATCTCTCTAGTTTGCGTCAAACTTCTTCAAGATCTATATTGTAGGTTTGTTGGAGCCTCAGCTGAACTCTAATGGGTGGTTTCTCCCTCTTGTGTCAAACTTCTGCGAGATATAGGTACATTTGATTCCTTATAAGCAAATCCAGACTTAGTTGGATCCCCCGATGAACTCTTATAATCCGTTTGTCTTTCTTTCGTTAAGCTTCTTTGAGAACAAGTTTAAAAGGATTCGTAAGTAGCTATACTAGACTTATACGGTTCTCCATATGAACTTTTATAGTATAAGCAAATCCTGACTTAGTTGAAGAATTAGTTTTATATGAATCTCTATATAAACTTTTAAGTGACATTTTTCCATCTTGCGGCGAACCTCTTCGAAATAGAGGTACATTTGATCTAGTATAAGCAAATCCAGACTGAGTTGAGGTCCCTTAAAGAACTCTTATAAACCGTTTCTCCTTCTTCTGTCAAACTTCTTCAAGAACTTGGTTAATAGCATTCAATATAAGCAAATCTAGATTTATTTGGACCTATTTATTTAGTCCAGTATAAGCAAATCAACGCTTGATCGAAACTCTGTCTTCTCTATCTTGCGTCAAACTTCTTTGAAATCTAGATTATTGTGTGGGATTCTTAGATGAACTGTTCGGGGTCGATTAATAATGCCGATGTGCCTTTAATCGATACAATAAAGTTTGCTTCATGAAGCTCGTATTTACAATTTTTTTCCCCTTTTTAATTTTAATTTGGTGTACATGTCGTATGAGTAATATTTAACAAAATTTTAGGACCTTTAGAACTTAAATTAATATTTTGGTTTTAAAATTAATTATGTTGACAACAAAAATAAAATATAGGAGCTTTATCAACTTTTCTAGTTTTGAGATATCATTTCTTCGGTTACTAGATTAGATCGCAAAAGTATTACGAAGATTTGTTGGTTATTTTGTGTGTTATGTTCAATAAATAAAAAGCTCAGTTTTCAAGTAAACATTTGGTATAAAATTAGTCGACCTCTGCGCTTTCCATATAAGCTATATTTCATTTTTCATTTCTTTTTAGGAAAAAACTTTATAACAAAAGTTGTTTACACTTTCTCAAAGGGCATAAACAAACACACATAATGCTATCGCATTTCCATCCGGGGCGGAGGACAGGTGCAAAATTTCAGCACAACTCAAAGAAACTTTTTTTTTTGTTGTTGCCCCCTTATTTGCCTGTTGTCGTCGCCGGGTTGGGTTGGGTTGAGTTGGTGGTTTTGAGTTTCAATTGCAAGTGCAGTTAAACATCTGATGTTTGCCCTTGTCAAGTTGTGCTTCCGCTGTCATTTGGTGAATTTGAATGTAGGTGGAACTTATTTACGAGTTAGGTCTGTATACTCGACCTCTATAAGGGTCGCCTTTGATTGCCCTTATGGCGAACTCATATTGGCAATTGAATGTGTGTCATTTGAGCCTTAAAATCAAATATGATTTAATAAAAATTAAATTCGTTTCTATTTCTTACTTTAAGTAAAACTAATACAAGTGATAAATTACACTTCAATATACTGGACTTGTAATAATTGGACCAGTAACCACCAATGGACATATAATCGTATCTTTCAAGCCACATATTAAAAGTATACATCTAGTTGTCCTCCCATTCGGCTTAATCAGGCTGAAACTTGGCTTTATAAGCTGATATAAATGCAACAAAATTTACATAATTAGAGAACAAGTTTGGCTATATGCTAGGGATGTTCCTTCCAATAGAAATCAAACAACCGCACTGGTTTTAAGTGGACGATTTATAAACATATAACATATATTTATAAACAAATGAAAACCCCAATTCTGACTCTTTCGGCTATACTTATATTGCATTGATATGTGCTCAGTCGCATAAACACCATAGGTTAAGATATTAATGCCAAGTAGGGCCACCAATAAATAACAAAAAAATCTTGGAAACAAGATTAAATAAAAGGTTCAAAACTGAACTTGAAATTTGGTGTATAGATTGATCATTTGGAGTTTAAAATTAAATTGTTTAAAGACCGGTTCCGAAGCAGAGTGAACTGGTTCAAAATTGGTTTAGAGAAACTCAGAAATTGTTTAAACTTACAATTTGGTATTTGGGTTGATAATATGAAGTTATTTATTTTACCGAATAAAAACCGGTTTTGAACCAGTTTCAAAAGTGGTTCGTAGCCATATCTCAGACATTTTTGAGGCTAAGAAATTGAAATTTGGAGTGTAGGTTGATAATATGGAGTAGTGTGGCCGTGTAGTACAATGGGTAGTGTATGCGCGGACCTTGGGTTCGATCCCTCCTCAGAACTTCTAAAAAAAAAATTCTTCTTCAAAAAACTTTTAAACATTCAGTCAGCTTCACCAGTTATTGGCGGCAGCTGTGAAGTAACTAGCCGTGAAAAAGCTTCTCAAATTTTGCCGTACTAGTTCCCCTCCTCTTGTGCGAAAATTGAAAAGCACAAGAAAAGACTGAAAGAAGCTTGGCCTGGCCCTTTGGGGCTGTAAAGCCATATATATATATATTATATATATATATGAAGTTAGACATTGATAACTGGTTCAAGAAAGGTTCTGAACCAAATGAACCAGTTCCAAAATCTCTCAAAACCTTATTATTTGAAGTATGAAGTAAAAAAGCGGAGTGTAGGTTGGTAATAAGGAGTTAGATATTTTTCATGATCAAAACTGGATCCAAAGCAGTATTTATTGAAGTTTGATTTTAGAATTTTATGAAAAAAAATATCTACACAGTTTTTGGGACCCGAGCAACGCAGAGTATATAGCTAGTATAAAATAAATGTGATTTTTTTCTTAAGAAAATTCTTTGGGATTTAATCAGGGAATAGTACCGAAATAAACCGTTTCAGAACCGAAAGCGAAAACCGTTATAATAGGAATCGAAATATCCGAAACCTTACCGTAGCGTTCATACTGGTAGTGCTTCAGTTTCTTATTATTTATCTTACTGATTTTTTATTATTTCAAATATATATATATATTTTAGCTGGTAAGTGTATATTTAAGACAAACAAAAAATTTTAGTCAAATTTTGAAATGTTAGAGAATCGTTAAGCAATTTCAAAAATGTTTTGTTCTCTAAAAGCTTCTTCAGATATAATGTTTATAATTGTTTAAAAGCATTTGTAGAGCTGTTATACCCCCCTTTGAGTATTTTACAATCCTATTTAGGGACATATTGGAACGTAGACTTATAATCTATCCAAATCGCGAAATATCGTTAAAGCAGCTCCATTTTTTGCGGGGCTTTAACAGATTTAAGGGCTGATTTTTATTAACGTTAAGAGAAACAATTTAGACAAGCGACAAAAAAATAGCGAATGTCGGCATAGTCTTAGACGGTTCCAAATAATATTGTCACGTACATTATTGATTACAAAAATACACGTAATGCTCTTATGTAACTGCGATCAAATCATAAGAATGCGATCGAATTTTTTTAATTCGGTTTTTTAATTTTTTTGGATTTCGTCAAGCAAATTAATTTTTTGATTGTAAAAAAAATTAAATCATTCTTTGCAATTTTTGTTAAAAATGGCTTCGAAAAATTGTTCTACTGATAGCAAGAAAACCTGTATGCTTTTTTCCGTACACCTGAGTGGTTCTAGCCTAATAATTAAAAATAGAAACTACGTTACAAACAACCAGGAAATTTCTATATGTTCCAAAGGATTACGAATTATTCGGGCCCCGGAAAAAGAAACAAAAATTTGTGATTATTTTTAGAAATTTATGATCTTGAAATTTAATTACAACCGAATTAGCGGATTTCGTCAAGACCGCTTTGAGTACAACGGAACCGAGTATACGCCCTCTTCAAGGCAGCGACAGATAAAATAAATAATCATATGACAGACAAACAAACAAACAAACATACACACAGAGTGAGAGAGAGAGTTAGTCAGTCAGTTCCCAGTCCAATCCAACTGTTGTTGTGCTTTTTTTGCGCATTTTTTTTTTTGTATATTTTCAAACTTATTTTTAAGCTCCAACTGGTTTGGGTTCGAGTTAATGTCAGGCAATTAATGCAAAAGTCAAGCCAAAAGAGGGCGAGAGTCAGAGAGCGGGCGTAGGGAGTTGCCTTTGTTTGCTGTGTGTAATAGTTGACTGGTTAGCTGGGTGGGTGGGTGTGTGGTGTGTGAGCCTTATCAACCAATTGTTGTTGTTGCTGTTGAATTTTTGCTTTGCTCCATTTTACATTTTCATTATACTCCGTAAATATTTAAGCAGCACAGCCATTGCAAATGTTTATTGATATTTAATACACCCGCCTTGTATATTTGGTATATGGTAGTATATATATATATCTGTATATATACATTTCCACACACCATAGCCACGACAGATTAGATTTGTGATGTTGATAAGCTCCAGGCTTGATGGCTGGCGCAATTCTTCACACTGTTTGACATGTGGTTGCGGGCGGTGTTGACTGGGTGTATAAATAAAATTAAAAATATTATCGTTGTAATATTATGGCACTTAAATATTTGCATAGCTAAATAATGAAATAAATCAAAAGTTATTAGGCGCCAGGTGTCAGGCATTTGACACTATTGACTTTAATAGATAAATCTCAGAATTTGCATTTCAATTAAAGCCGGCGCGGTTTCACTTAGTTTTAATGATTAAAAACATCTCCATTAGACTTCGATTTATAATCAATTTAGCATTATCAATTTAATAATAGTTATTAGACAGGGCATTAAATGCGGGTCAGCATGCGAGAATTAAACCAGATTGAAGGCATAATGACTCAATAATTTATTGTTTCCATTTGTTGATATACTCTACAAGATTGTTGGGGTTGATACATTTTGATATTATTTTTGGGACCCCCCAGAGATTTCAGAGTTGAGGTGAGAAGAAGTACTTGACTATGTGTTCAGATTTGAGTAAGCACTCGAAAATCGGAGACTTCCTTCAATTTTCAGCATTTACGCAAGCTTAAGGTGTACGGGAAATATATTCCTAGAAACCAGTAGAACAGTTCTGCTTTTGGGTTTCTCAAAAATCGTACAGGATAGTGAGGGGAACCAAAGTCTATCGAACCGATAACCGCAAAAGAAAACGATTCGGTTAATTTCTTCGACGAACATTACGACGTTAAGTGCCTACCTAGAGCCAAATATATTTGTAATTTTAGGAAATTGTATTTGGAAAATAAACTACACGAAAAGCCTTAAGCTCTTCTTTTTCCTTTAAATTACTTTTTTAAGACTTTCGAAGGAATTTATACAACTATTGAGGGTGCTCACGCGTCTATCATAATGTAGGGTTATACTAAATTCCTCTTTAAGTGTTCCAGCGTTTCCACAACATCAGATTTTGTCCTAATAAACATACACTCCCTAATAAACATAAGACCCATTGAAGCCATTATTTTTATACACTTGCAAAGTGCATATTAATTTTGCCCAGAAGTTCATTTCCGACCCCATAAACTATATATATTCTTGATCAGGACGACGAGCTGGGTTCAATTCCGTCAGTCCGTCTGTCTGTTTCTACGCGAACTAGTCCCTCTGTTTTAAAAGCTATCGAGCTGAAATTTTGCACAGAGTCTTCTTTTTACTGCACGCAACTAATATGTCGGAACCGGTCGGATAGGATGACTATATCCTATAGCTGCCATAGGAACGATCGGTCGGAAAATAGATTTTAGTGAGAAAAACTTTTTTGTTTTCAATCGTAGCATCACCAATCTTGGTATATATTAGTTTCACATGATTCCACATAATTCTAGAAAAATTTATCAAAATCGAATGACTATAGCATATAGCTACCATAGGTCCGATCGATCGGAAAATGTGTTTGACCAAGAAAAGATTTTTTTTTGTATGGTAACGCGATCAAATTTTGATTCTCAATGATTTTGTATTTATAAATATCTGATATCAATATAATATATATATTCTACCGGTTAAATTAGTTGGAGTATACTTTTGCAAGTGTATTAAAACTTCGGCACAGTCGAAGTAAGCTTTGCCTTCTCGTTTTAGTGAAGACTTGTATCGTCTGGACGCAGATCAAGTTTGTTTCAAATTTTTGCCACGACCCCTCCCGCCCCCGCAATATGAAAAAAAATTAGATCTGCGACAATTTTGGAGTTAGCTTGTTCGCACCTTCTAAAGAAATATTTTCCTCATCAATATTTATAGGCCCATCATACATCGTTTCCCGATCAGATGAACGGTAAAATAATTAACACCCCCGCAATTTGGAAAAAACTTTAAATCTCCCACAATTTTAAAACTGGATTGTTCGAACCTTTAAGACATATATTTTAATCGTCCTTACTTATCGAGACACCATACACCATTTCACGATTGGATGAACTATGACTATAGTTCTAAGCGAATCAAATAATTACGCTGGGCATTTTGTGATTTAAAACGAGAGCGTAAGTTTAAGTCGGCCCTGCTCGACTTCGATGTACCCTTTACTCAGGGTAAGGTTGCCCAAATTGTGGGAGATATGAGGAATTTTTCAAATTGCTTAGTATACCCTTTTTACTCTACGAGTAACGGGTATAAATATATTTTTAAATAAACCTTTACCTGAGTAACGGGTATATCGAAGTCGAGATTAAAGCAATGAACTTGTTGTTTATAAATGCAAAAAAAACTTTTTATCTACTTCAATGCCTGCAACGCAGATTTCCAAATTCGATGTAGGCAATAATGATAATGATGATAATAGAATAATATTGTAGGAACAATGAATCGACTAAAGATTGTACCGAAAAGAAACTGCACCCTTTCAATTGCACATTTCTCGCAGTGTGAGCATTGTGTCATGTCATAAGAAGTACCGTTGGAAAGCTTCTTTATATTCCCTTAAGTTTTGACGAAACAGCAGATCGAAAAGCAAGTGTTAGAAACAAATTCTGCACAAATCCTGTACCGATAATGAAATTTTGAATAAAAAGTTAATTTATTGATATATCCTGAATGTTAATAGAGCTCAAAATATTATAATTTAGTGTGGTGAAACCTATTCTTTAAAATATTTTCGAAAAAAACGGTAGAAAACTGTCCCTTAGAATTAGAATCTTGAAAATAAGGTATAGGCATTTAACAAAATCGTAAGATGTTTGACCAAAAAAAAAAACAAAAAGTGCCTCTATGATTTAAAGAGAGTGAATCAACGGCATTACAAAAAGTTTTGAAAAAAGGCAACAAGTAGAAATTGGAAAAAATTGAATTGGAATTTTTTTTAGACCGTTTGGTTTAAGGAAAAAGTTGGTGTATTGTGATGGACGACGAAACTTGTGCAAAAATGAACTTAACCAGATTACCCGCCCCTTAATTTTTACAAAGCAGTAAGTTGGTTCTGTTGTTCAATGAATTCCACCAATTCGAGTTCAACAATGTAACCAGGAGACTTCCATGTGGCCTTAGAACCACTTTATTTTTCACACATGACTTTGTAAGCGCCGATATCAACATGTTGGAGGGTTTAAAAATACAATTTTTACTATTTTATCCTAAAATCAATGTGATAACAATATTTTGAACGGATCTGGATACCTCAAAATTTGCCCGTTGATCTCGAGATTTGCTTAATGCAAAAAAAAAACTACACCAAATGCTGCAGAGTTTTAACCTATAGCTCGATATTGGACATTTGTCGAATGGAACTTAAACGAGAAATCAAAGCTAACTTTCACTGTGCCAAAATTTAAATACACTTTCAAAAGTTCACTCCAACCGGTAGAATATATATAGGTTATCAGATATCAAATATTTATAAATTCAAAATTATTGAGAAAAAATCTTTTCTTAGTAAAACACATTTTCCGAACGATCGGTCCTATGGTACTTTTTCTAGACTAATAAGTCCTTCTATATTCCCGTATTTAGGGAATAAATTATGGTTATAAAATCAAAATTTCTTTGGTTCCAAGTAAGGTACGCTTGATTAGTGTTCTGGCTGTTTGGTTTGCAATCTAATCTAATTTACGATATGATAGTATATAAATATATATATAAAAATAATTGAGCCATCATAACAAAGAAATCAATTCATTGCAGTTTGGTTTGGAAAATGTCACAAGTGCCGTCCAATCAAACAATTCAATCGAGAATACATTTCCCTTTATATTTTTTCTATAAATAATGGACGACAACTGAGTGGCAGAAGTGGAGAAGGAACCTACTCCAAGTGTCGTTTGGGTGCGATTGCGTGTGCCTAGGCTATTTCTAATTTAGTTGTTGTTTTAGTTGAGTTGAGACTGGTCACTAAATAATTTATACGAATATTTTGTGGTAACGTTACACGCCAAACAATGCGACATTTGGCCATGTCAAGGGCGATGCGTATGTATATATATATATATTTACGTGCACTTTGACTCACCTGACATTTGCATAGTGCTGACCGGAGCTGCTCCAATCCACATGCTCGATATCTGAGGAGGTTTTGGCGTTCTCGCAAGGCATTGTATTTGGAGAATGGATTTACAAGATCATTTTATGTTATCTCTTTGTTATGATTTTTTTTTGCTGCGGGGGACTCCTCTCTTTTTGTTTATTTTTAAATGATAAACAGATGCTGCTGCGGCTGCTGCTGCTTGATTTTTATTTATAGCAAACGCAGCTCGATTTTTGTATTCTCTCGCCTCGTCTAGTTGACCGGGCTTACTTCGATTTTTAGCCAAATGCGAACAAGAAAATCTATTGCACTTTTATATATTCTTCAGGCGGCGGCGGCGGCACGGAGGCAACGAACTTCTTCTCCCTCTGTGTGTGTGTGTTTTTGTGTTGCTGCTGCTGCTGCACACCGAAATTATTGCAATTGGTTTGCTATTTTATTTTCTGCCAAAAAAACACGAGCAATGAATCGGCAAATAATTATAATTACACACACACACACACGCAAATATAAATATATATTTAAGTTTTTTCTTTTTTTTTGACACTTAAAAGAAAATCGGCTTTGACTTTGTTTTAACTAATCCCAACTAATTTCCGAACTGACGAGTGTGACCAGTTCAGGCAAACTACAAAAATCTTCGGCCATCGATTTACTTATCGATATTCGGTAGGTCGATGTATTAGTCATCGATAGCAAGTAAATATCGAGCTAGTGAAGAGCAATCACAGTGATTTTAAAAATTATTTAAAATTAACACAACAGCATATAATTAAAAACTGAAAGCCTGATCAGTACCAGGTGCCTGTATCTATTAAAATTGTGACGAATTTCGTGAACTAGTTCAAATTAACTCTTCATTTAAATGAACTAATGAACTAGATCTCGATGTTTGAACTATATTTAATTTTTTGAACTATTCACTTTTCGATCTACTCAAAGGAAATTTGATAAACCAACTATTTATTAAAAAACACTTATAGCCTTGTTTCAACTAACCAAAAAGTAAAGCCTTCGATTTAAAAAAAATAGTTCCAACGGAATGAACTTTATAACATATAATACGAATACTTTTAATGAACTAGTTCCCATCTAAGAGTTAGGTTTTAACACGAAGTGGCTTTCTTTAATTATTTACCCTAAACTGGTACCAACTATTTATTGAAAAAAAAATTAAAGACTTCTTATATTAAAACTATCTGAAAATTAAAGCCTTCTGTTGATAGTAGTTCCAAAGGAACTAGTTCCGCATATAAATTATATACTTTATAATACGACTTTCATACAATTTATAGCTAATTTTTTGATCTACAGTTTATTTTTTAAGAAACGCTCAATCATGAAAAAAAAATGTGTGAGTGTGGTTAACACTCACGAGGCTTTCATGTGAAACATGTTAATTGAAATAGTTTATATATTCCGGGTGAAATGCCACGGCTGGCTTGGAAAACGGAGTTGGAAAACAGTGTCCCAGATCCCAAATCCCAGACCCCGAATCCCTGGTCCCCCATCCGAAATCCCAGACCCCAGATACCCCCATCCCTGTTCCCAGATCCCCCATCCCAAATCCCTGATCCCACATCACTTCTGATCCCTAATTCTAGATTCCCGATCCCTGATCCTAGATCCCTGATCCCAGTTCCCTGGTCCCAGATCGCTGATCCCAGATCACTTATCCCAGATCCCTGATCCGAGATTCCACACCCCTGAGCCCTGATCCCCCATCCCTAATCCCAGAACTCTGATCCGAGATCGCAGATCCCTGATTCCCCATCCCAAACCCCTGATCCCAGATCCCTGATCCGAGATCTCAGATCCCTGAGTAAAATTTAACAAATTTTCTTACATAAATCATAAATATATTTTTTTTAAATTAACCTCTTTCATTATTTAAATCTGAATCAGCAAAAAGAAAGTTGAAAACCGTCGAGAGAAAAGTTGAGGGAAAACCAATAATTTTGAAAAAATTTTGTTTTTTGTTATTAAGTGAAAATAAATACATTAAAATCTTCTGTAGATTTATACACATTTTAACTAAGCTCGTATATATATAATTTCCTAAATAGAGCAACAGAAATCACATAATTAACATGATGGAAAAAAATGTCCCGTGCTAATATGCTTAAAATTGAATTTTAAAAAAGATCCCTAATACAAGATCCCAGACACCTGACCCAAATCCCTTATCCCTGATAACAGATCCCTGATCCCAGATCCAACATCTCTGATCCCTAATCCCAGATCCCCGATCCCAGATCCCTGATCCCAGATCCCAAATTCGTTTCATGTGCTAAACTAAAAAAATTAACTTTAGTTCAAAAAATATACTATTGTTCAAAGAATGAACTATTGGTCGATAAGTGAATAGTTCAAAAACATTTATTGGTTCATTAGTTCAATTTAATGAATAGTTCATTCGAACTAGTTCATGAAAATAGGCACAACTCTACTGTATATAAGCTTTCTGTCTCATGAATCAGCTGTTACGAAATCAAAATCCTAACCAGTTTCAGGAATTCCCCTATATTAGAGTTGGGTAATAACTCTTATATTGTTCTTATAGTGGAATTGTTACATTCAGGTATCAAAAAGTAAGTGAAATTGAAAGAATCCGGAATAACTAACACTTACTTGAATTATTTGTTCACCTTAAATTCAACTAGGTACTATTAAATCCAGTATAAGACCTAATATAAGAACATTATATGGTCCTTTTATAAGAGCTTATAACCCTGAAGACTTTTAACATTGTCATGTAAGTGGTAACAGTTTGTTATCAGTATTTCACTTCACAGTCACCGTGACTTCGTGACAGCATATTGCTGCCATCTCTAATTCGTGCATTCTGTTATTTGTACTTCCCGACCGTCCCCCAATTTCATTCACAAAAACTTATAGGATTCAGCACACCATGGCTGATTTTTTCGCCTACGACATATTAAAACAAATGGCCCAAGAGGGCAGCTATGACATAGACGAGCTCAAGGATCTGTTTTCCCCAAACATTGGCTCCAAGCGGCGTCTGGATAATATAAAAACCATTCAAGATCTCATTTCATGCCTGGAACGTTGTGATGAGCTGAACGAGGAGAATGTGGAACCCTTACGGAAATTGACTGATAATAATCCCAAGCTGCTGAAAGCTTTGAACACTTATCAGCCCATTGTCCAGCAGCGAGAGAATGTAAACGTGTATCAGGAACAAAGATTGGCCGATGAGCTGCAGCAGCAGCTACATATCAATCCAGCCAGAGCGGCAGTGCCAGCTGCAGTTGTTCCCTCACCTCCCGCGCCACAGAATTATGTCACAGCGGCTGCCTTTACGGAACACAAGCGTGCGGCCATATACAAGAAAATTTCTGAAGAACTGGGTCGATCTTGGCGTGAGCTGGGCCGTAAGGTGGGCATTAGCGAGGGTGTTATGGACGATATAGAGGATAGATATCCACGCGATCTTAAATCGCGCATTCTACGCTTGCTGCAGTTGATGGAGGAGGATGAGTGCCATGATCCCAGTCAGTTGCTGTTGCGTCTCTGTCGCGGTTTGTCCGAAGCGCGTCGCAATGATTTACGCACCAAGGTGGAGCAAATAATGACCCACTAAATTGTGATTGCCATTTTGACAATAATTAAAAGCATTTTACATTTTCTTTTAGCTCAGTTTTTTATTGTTATTATTATTATTATTTTCGCATAATTCATATATGACAATGACTACAAAAAACCATTTTTTTTTTTGATAACAAATGGGGTTTTTCTTCGGCTGTCTCTCAGTTATTAAATAATAAAAAAGGAAGAGGCAACTAAACTTTGCGCCATTTACAAATTGTAAATCGATTTCACATTGGAGCCCTGCTTGACCATTGTGTCCTTGTGCAGTTGATATAGCAAAGCATTATTGCGTCCCAGACGCAAAGCATCGCGCAGCTTGTGTCCAATCTCCAGAGCGGCCTCCTCATTGTTACCATTGGCGGTCCAGATGGCTAAAAAAGAATTGGAAAAGTGAAATTAATGAAATGTGGGCGGAAAATTAAGGCTGTTACTTACAGATTTTGTTGCTCTTGCCGCGTATATTCACAACAGCCCCGCAAATCTGATCCGAGTGATCAAACGCCTCGCCAATTAAACACAGCAACTGCAAGAATATTTGAAAATTAAAAAAAAGGCAATTAGTAATGTGATTAAAGGGTGTCTAGAATTGCAGAGCCAATAATAATAATTGGCTTTCAAATGTCTTTGTTTGTTTACATAGCACAAAGTGCAATTCGCTTCCGTTTGCTGTTTATAAATAAGCCAAAGAAAGCTTAGCAAATAGTTGAAATATATAACGCCCTAGTCAGCTGCAAAAATCGCTGTGATAATTAAAGGTATGAGTAACAAGGGCGTGGAAAATGGGTTTATCTCTGGTTAAATTGTAACTGAATTTAAGCAACAAGTTCGACCAAAACTAAAGCAAATTTGGGAAATGATTTAAAGCATTCTTTGAAGAAGTTTTCACACTGATTACGAAGCTGTTTTGTAGAAAAGCCACTAATAGATTACACAGGGCAACAAAATGACCACTTTTGTGAGGTCTGGCCTTCTCGATGCAAAATTCTGTTCCTGTTCTGCGCCCTGATTCCAAAAGTGTTTTCCCGTTTTTTCAAGCTCTTGTTTGAGAAATCGGGAAAAACCATTTGGGCTCACACCAAGCACAAATTGTGGTTTATGTGAAAAGGGGTGGTGGTTGGGGGGTTTTTTTTTCCATTTTAGCAATTTTCAATAAACGTCATCTACACCTGGTAAATCGTAAAATTAAAACAATATTTAGCTATAGCCTAACATATCCGCTATTTTTACGAATTTTGTTGCACTTTTATCAGCTTGTTGGACTAAGCTACAGCCGTTTTTTCACGAAAAAATGAATTAAATTTTATGGCAGGACTACTTGATTAATTCACAAAATGTGTATAGGAAAAATGAAAAGGCGACTCGATTTAGCATAGTTCTTACATTAATAGTCAAACAAATGTACAATAACATTCCGGCAGTACTAAATTTGAACTAAAAATGCTAGTTCGCATATTTCGATGTCCCGTGCGACATTTACAAACAACATTTGTTATCTTTAAGTCGAAAATACATGTAGAAAGCTTATCCAATATGGAGAATAAATAGAGATTTTTAATACAATTTGAATACACAAAGAAAAATTAGAAGATTTGTGATATTGGTACCTATATAAAGTTGGTCCCGTGCGACATCGTGTACAATTTTACAAATTTTCTTACATCTAGTACTCAGACACGAATAACATTCTCGCTGCTAGAATTGTTTCATAATTCGAAGAGCGGCCTCTTAGAATGTAGGGTGACCGACCACACCGAAAGGCTGTAAACAATCACTGAATCCGGAAATGTTCACTCTGGTCTTGTCAGCTGTTCTTTGTTTACAAAATAAGCGGGCAACAGAGATTGTAAAATAAATGTTTATAAAATTGAAAATGGATGGCTCTATGTGAAATGCAGAGGTTATGGGCATTGCCATGGTTGATTTTTGTATTTCGCGTATCACGAACGAGGATGCAATAACCTCAGCAGCAAATTGTTGGCCAAACCTTTAAATAGGTATCATCCTGACCGCTTTGGGCACCACAACTGTTCATCCTCCGCAAAGTTCTCCAAATTGTTTTTGTTTTGCCTTTCGATCTTCTTTGAATCCATTTTTTCCAATTGTGTTGCTTGATTCTAAGGTACCTCTTCGAATTATTAAACATGTTTCATATTCGAAGAGCCCCCTACGAGAATGTATCAGCTGTTTTTGGAAAATTTTGGAGACCCCACTATACACATTCTTTACATTTGTGTATGCCTCTTAATTTGGGATTTTTTTTTTTAATATTTTTTTTTGTGTGTGTACTTTTTTTTTTGAAATCATAATCTTTTATAATTTAAATCTGAATCAACAAAATCGTCAGAGAAAAAGTTGAAGGACGATCCAATATTTTTGGTTGTGGTTTTTTGTTACTTTTTTTGTAATTGTTACTAAAGTCGTTTATATATAATTTCGTAAAAAGAGCAACAGAAAAAACAGAATTATCATGATGGATAAAAATGTCCCGTGCGAAAGTGCTTAAAATTAAATTTAAAAAAAAAGGTGAAGTTTTTATACCCGTTACACGTAGAGTAAAAAGGGTATCCTAAGTTCGTGCAAATGTATGTAACAGGCAGAAGGAAGCATCACCGACCCCATGAAGTATATATATTCTTGATAAGCATCAATAGCCGAGTCGATATAGACATGTCAGACATGCCTTTGAATTATTGGTCGCGAAAACTACTTCTGTTTTTGTCCCGTGCGAATGCCTTGGTTTATTTGCAAATATCTTGCAAAGTAAAAATTAGCTTTAGCATCAATTAAAGGGCTAATAAAGAGCTATAAGTTAGGCCTTCTGACAAAATACAAATCCGTTTTATTTTGATTTTTTTTTCACTTTAAATGTGTTCTTCGGTCCCGTTCGACATACTGGAAATGAGAACAACGGTTAAAGGTTCTATTTCGGTTTCAGTTTATTTCGGTTTTTGGTTCCGATACGGTACCTAGATTTTTATTTCGGTATACCGGTACGTACCGGTACAAGTATAATTTTTTTGTATATTCCAAAATAAATTGTTTCAAGATATCTACAAATTAATGAATGTAATATTCCACGTAAAAAAGACGTGTTTTTTAAAATACTAATTTCTTGCCTTTTTATTTTTGGACGAACAATTTCGCTACACTCAGAAAAAAACGAACTAGAATTTAGGAATTCTCTATTTTTTTGCCTCTAGACAAGCTCGCCTAAGGGCCGATTACTCATCTTCCACATAGAACTACATATCTCTCACGTAAACTTACAAATAACAGAGTAAATTGTAAATTTAATTTCTTAACAATATAAAATCTTTTTAAAGCGATTTGTGATTATTCGAATTATCAGCCTGAACTTTTTATCAATTAAAGTTTTATTGTTGTTAATAGTTCAACAAAGTGCAGTCAAGCTTAACAGTGAATAGTTAAGAATTAAGATTAGACAACAGATGACCCATAATATAAGAGTACTGTCCGTCTTAGTCGGGATTTACACGTGAAATTAAGACGAATTATTTCAGACCTTTAAAACGAATAGTATAGAAATACATTTAAATCTCTCGCCTACTAAGAAAACTTCATGAAGTTTGCTTCATCATGTAAATCACGTATAAGAAATCCTTAACATTTAATTAGAGAGTCTAAATTTCAAAGAAAAGATTTTACGCTTTTTATACATTTTTTTCTATATGATATTAATCTTTAAAATTATTTAATTCTAGTTTTTCTTTAAGAGCGAATTTCTAAAATTTAAGAGGTTTTTGTGAGTGTATATATTGCTATTTTACTAGTTGAAATATATATTTAAAATAGTATTAAGTTAGTAAGATAAATAATAAGTCACCGAAACAGTACCGGTATTAGCGTTTCGGATCCGGTTTTTTCGGTTCCAATTATAACGGATAACGGTTTTCGGGTTCACTACAATTTTTTTATATCGGTTCCGGTTTCGATACCGGTTTCGTACGTGGCTTGAAACGGTTTATTTCGGTTAACGGTTCCGGTATTATTCCCTGGTTTTCAGTGAACATTTTTTGATTGCCTCATTTTGTGTCATTTTGAATCAAATTCCTGTCATTTTCTGGCCTTTGTCATTTTATGACCCAATTGTAAACCTAGCAAAACAAACGTACAGCGCTTGCAAATCATATAAATTTATTTTCAAAATTCTTCCAAATTAAATCCATTTTATATTGGTCCTAATCGATGTACCGAACACGATATCAAGTATTTGACTTTATTAAACATTAATGTCAATGAAGATCGCTATATGTCAATTCGTCGCCGTTCTTAAAAATTGGACTTGAGTTATTTGACCACCTGCAAGACTTTACGTAACGAACTCGGTATGAAACCATACAAAAAACAGCTGGTGCAAGAACCAAAGCCGGGAGACCTTCCACAACGTCGTTTATTTGCTGAACGATGGGACCTCACAAAATTCAATAGAAGAAAAATTGTCTTCATCAACGAAGCCCATTATTGCCTCAACCAAAATTGTCGAATTTGATAAGAAGAGACCAAAGGCAGTTCAAGAGCTGCCAATGCAACCAGAAAAAGGCACTGTTTAATGCGGTTTGTAGGCCGGCGGCATCATTGGATAGTATTTTTCAAATATAAAGAATAACGCAACGTTAACCAATGGAGCAAGGTACCTTGCAATGATTACCGACTTTTTTTTTTGCCCAAAATGGGAAAACTGGACTTGATGGACTGGACGGTGCCACCACGGACCAATTGAGAGGCGAGTTTGGTTAGCAATTAATCTAATTTTGGACCAATCCATTTACCGTTAAGATCAGGTGATTTGGCCCCACTTTACTATTTTTTTTTCGGGGCTAATTAAAAACATCTGGTCGATGTCTTTGTTTTGAAAATAAGAAATCGTATCTTTTTCACGTAGTTGTTGTCGTTTCTTTTCAAGTCGAGAGTTCTATTTTATATAAACAGCTAGCAAAGTCTCTGGCCCTCAATGCAATAAAGAACAACAACAACTTCATGCTGCAGCGAAACATTTCGTTTGGCCAGACAAACTTTGTTAACAAAGGAGTACAACAATCGCTCTCAATTCTTCTTTCGAAGTTCTGCTTAGACTTAAGCCACATTTGGTCAGACGAATGTTAAGATACAGTTAAAAAAATTATAGCACCTCTATAAAAATCCTGAAAAAGGACGACCAGCGCGAATCTGACCAAGATTAACGCAAAAATAATATTGGAAAGATGCTATTCTGGATACGATATAAAATGAGCAAGCAGGACACAGAGCTGGAGCCTCTTGAACTGACTATTCTGATTGTAATGCCGGTTCTCCTATATGGATTTACAATATGCAAAATGACAAATTCCATTCAGTCAAAATTTTTCTGCATTTTCTGGCCGAACAGAATACGGAACAGTGACCTGTCATGACGAGCCAGAAATGGAAGGTGTCGAAAAGACAATCCGAAGGATGAGCTGGATTGGCCAAACTATGCGTAAAAGTAACAACTGTATTGCAAAAAAGTTTATGGAATGGAACCCTTTAGATGGAATTGATTGGGACCCAAAGAGACCGGAAGAAGGACCGTCGATAGAGAAGCTCGAAGTATCGCTACAAAGCTTGGGCTAGGAAAGTTAATGGTGACAGTCACCAGACCTCAATCCCATCGAAAATCTGTGGGCTAATGTCAAAAGGTAGTTACTACTGTTAAGCAGCATCGGATCACTATAGGAAGTCATTCAGGAGTCCTGAATCGAGTCTAGTCTTGTCTCAGATTTATCCATCTGAAATTCTGCAGTCTTCTTTTACTAGAACGCTGCTATTATGTCAAAGTCACCCGGATCAGGTGGCTACATTCTTCTTAAACTCTACTTCTATATTCTATAAATATTCCAACTTCGTTTTGGACCCCTTTAATTTCTACTCACCACATCTAACCACAAGTTATCCAAATCGTTCTTAGAGCTCTTATTCAGAGTGATTACCCAGCGACCACCTTGTTTATTGGCATCATCCTCCCACATGGGACTAAGGAGTTAATAAACAATTGATATCAATTAGTAGGAATTTCCATTTGGTTACTTATTTAGCCTCACCGTATGCTCTTTTTGAACAGCGAGTAATCGCTGCCCAATTTGATCTCAGATGGCGGCTTAATGTGATTGTATAGGCTCCAGAAGTCCTCGACTGTGTCAAAGCTGGTAATTTCGTTTTGCATGTCCTCCCAGGATTTGGAGCGATCGTTCTCCAAATACCAAAGTGTCCATGTGTTTTGCAGCGGGTGTTTAAACAGATGTTCGGTGCGCACAGCCTCATCGTTGCCGGCCGGTTCGCTGGCCACCTTGGTTTCCTCCTTAGCTGGAGCTGGGGGAGCAGGGGCGACAGCAGCTGGTGTGGGCTCTGGACGTCCCGGTGCCACCTGTTCGCTAGTGGCGGTCGCACTGCTCTGTGAAGAGATAGATAGATGGAAAGGCAGTGATTAGGCCATTTCTGGGAAAAGTGAATCTTGGCTAGAAGTTGAGTTTGTGTTTGTTTACTTTGAACATGGACTTGGGATTGGCAAAGTTCTTCATTCTGTGAAAGTCGCTCTGCATGTTGGTGGCTTCTTGGACGCTTTTCGCTGATGTTTCACACGTTGTTGCTCTTGTGCCCAGTGAGAGAGAGAGAGAGACGATCAGACGCTGATTCACTTGACTATGTGTGCGTGCGTGTATATGTATGAGTGTGAGGGAAGCTTTTTGTATATGGCGGCCGGGACGGGATAGACAATCAGAATTATTTGCAGAATTTCTTGATTTCTTTTCTGACTGCAATGCACAGGTCTGGAGCTCACTTCACTTGTGTTTTAACGAAAAATTAATAAAACAAACTTGTTAAACTCGTTATGTGTGTGTGTGTGAATCGTTGTGGTGGTGGCAATGGCACAAATTTCTTTTTTGGCGAATTTCGAGTGTTAGATATTCCAAAACGAAAATTACACACACACAAATGCACGCACGTATTTTTGACAGAGAAGTGACAATAAAATAATAGAATTTTTATAATTTTTACAAAATGATTGCAAACTCTTTGGTTTGTCTTGTGTGTGTGTGTGTGCGTGCGCAGCAAAGCAACGCGGATTACTGAAAAAATATAAAAATTCAACGCTTCAGACGGATGCTTTCTGCGGACTGCAATGAAAGTAGGCGGCGACAGTCGTCAAGCAAAAAATTTAACTGTAGTTTGTCGGCTGCTGCTCTGCTTTGAGACCTATTGCAGTAAATTACTTTTTTTTCCCTCCGCTTTACCTACTTTTATGCTGTACGCATACACACACACAGCCAAAGGCACGGCAAGTTCCAGCCACAGCGAAGAAAAAAAAAAAACTTAAATATGCAAATGAAGAGAGCCTACGCGTGAGAGAGAGAGAGTGAACGAGCGACCGCAGCGAGTGTTATGACGTTGACAACAGCAGCGTGCAATTAACAATTAACTAATTTAATTGCTCTACTGAAAATTGTGTGTGTTTTATGAATTTTACTGATTGGAAATGTGTAGATGATGCCACGCCAACTGCCAGCCAGCTGCACACTTTTGTTCGACTGCGCGCCTCCCACCCCTGTCGTCGTGGTTCTTGTGCAACACCCTGTTTTGCCACCGAAACGAAACCATGCGGCTCGATTTTTCCCCCAATTTGGTGCTTACCTTCTCGTTTTCCGACACCACCATTGTTGTCACGGCTGGCTGTGATGCTCAATGGATAAATACGCACTTCAATTGCGTAAAATAAGCGGGGGTGTGTGTTTTATTGTATTATTTTAAGCGAGATTTAATAATATTTTTGTGAAGTCCGACCACAGTCAGCGATGTCAGCTGCGAATCGATACTATCGATATAAATATGGCGGCCCTGGTCTTTTGCTTGAGTAAGCAAACTATCGATAGATTTTGATAGGCTATCGATAGTCAGCTGATGGTTACTTCCGTTACTTTGATTACTTTCAAACGTTATTTCAAAATTCTTTAAGCCCAGAAAAAACTAAAAATAATAAAATAACTAACAGATAACGAAAGCAGAGAAACGTTATATATATATCTATACATATTATTAATAAAGGGTAGGAAGAGCATTTGCCACTATCCCTAGCTCTTCCACAATATCTACCTGAATATTTAAGGTAAATTGTTTAGATTTTTTTACTTTTCTTTCACAAAACGCTAAAATATTTTATTTAAGAACCAACAATTTGTTAACATCATTTTGCAATTGGATTTGCATTATTTGCAAAATATATTTTTCATATTTGGTTATTGGTTATTCATAATAAGGTGAAAACAATGATCTGACGATATAATTGTATAAATCGTGATTAGCACACGGATTGGCGTTAAATTTATATGCATTACACTCAAATTCCGCGAAGCAATGGTAGTGAATCCTTGGATCGCCCATTATGCAACAGTTGACAACGCCTATCATACAGTGGGTCTCCCCGGGACTAAACTGTTCGTAATTTCGGGGTCGTCTGGTGGTGGTGATCTCCGAAACAGAACCTAAATAACAAAAAAGGTAATAAGTCAAGAGGAGATAAGGATAATTAATCTGTTTACTCACCATTCACTGGTGTATTGTCGTTGTTAGTGTCAGTCACTTGGGGCTGGGGTGTAGTTGTGGGTAAAATGTGCCTATAAGCAGGTCATTAAAAAATGGATCTCATTTAATTAAAAAAAAAATTCCCACATACGTTTTGTTGGTTTGAGTAGGCAGAACGGCCTTATCATCCTCAGTTGAGGGTCGACAGTCTGCTTGAAGCATCAGAAGCAGCAAAAACGATGACAAAAGCACCAACGCCGAAAGTCTCATTCGATGCATCTTTTTCACACGTTTTATTTGGATCTGCAATTAAAGTTCCTATAAATATATATATTTTTGATCAGCAGCAACAGCCATGTCCGTCTGTTCGTTTGATCAAAGATATCTCAGATATGGTAAGAGTTACAAGTTTGAAGTTTGATGTAGTCAGATAAAGTTTTATTTTCAATCCTTCCTCCCCCCTTAAAAAGTTAGCATTCTTTCTTTCATAATTTTAAAGAAAGATTTTCAGACATTTATTTTTATGGTAAATCCGCCAGCAAAGTTGGAACATTATCGGAAAACTGATGTATGCGACTTTTTCGTTCTTCTTTAAATAAGCTCCAAGCATGTTTCCCCAAACCTACATAACACAATAATAACAACGTTATCTTAAAATTTTGAAAATCACCCTGCGAAGTTGGAAAATGAGTTCTTAGCATAGAAAATTGTCTAACCATTTTTCGTTGGTAATATTTTGTTATGAAGAGCTTTAAAAAAAAAATTGAAATTTGAAGAATAAAAAAAGAGTTTCATACATCGATTTTCCGCCTTTTTTGCGACTTTAGGGATTTGAAATTTGAAAATTATTTTGGAATCCGATCAACTTCATAGGAATAGAAACACTAAAAAAATGTTATAACATTTTTCCTCCAGTTTCCGGATTGTAAAAATTTTGAAAATCCCGTTGGTAATTTTTAGTTATGTAGAGCTTTGAAAATTAATTTGGAACTGATCGGGTGAAAACTAAAATAGTTTCTTACACAAGTTTTCCGCCCTTTTTTCAACTTTCGTTGAATATTTTCCAATGAATTTCATATTTTTGTTATGTGCAGCTTGAAATAATGAGTTTGAAGCAAATCGGAAAAAATTGAAAATCGAACCAACATTCCACGCGGGTTTCATAAACTAGTTTTCCGCCCATTTTACAACTTTTGGGGAATATTTTCCAGTGTATTTCATATTTTTGTATGTGCAGCTTGAAATATAAGTTTGAAGCAATTCGTGCAAAAATTGTAAATCGAATTAACATTTCCACGCGGGTGGGTGGATTTTCCAACAAAAGTAAATACAATTTATTATAAAATTTCCATCTAGAGCTTTGGAAGTTGCTTTAGTTTGAGCTTTGAAAAAGATTTTGAGACCCATAGAAGGAAAGACAAAAATATTTTTTTCCCAAGAATTTTTTCCAATTTTCCGAATTTTCCAAAATTTTATTACTTTGTTATGTAGAGCTTTGCCAAAATAAGTTTGAAGCTGATCGGATAAAAACAAAAGAGTTTCATAAAACAGTTTTCCGAAAATTTTTCCATTTTTGGGGGCAGATTTTTCTAAATTTGAAAGTCACTTACTGCATATTTGGAAATTAAGTTTGGAACTAAAAGCTTAACCCATTTTCCAAACAGCAGGGTTTTTATCAAATATTTTTTGGATAGATAATAATTTATTGGAATTTCCATTTGGAGTTTTGAAAATGATTTGGAGTCCAAAATAAAAATTAGAGGTTTTTAAACTATTTTTCGCCAATTTTCCGGATTTTCCACAATGTAAAAATCACGTTGTTGTTTATATTTTGTTAAGTAAAGCTTTGCCAAAATAAGTTTGGAGCTGATCGGATAAAAAATAAACAGCTTTCCGACAATTTTCCCGTTTGAGGTAAAATTTTCCAAAATTTAAATGTCACTTACTCCATATTTGAAACTAAAAGCTTAACCCATTTTCCAAACAGAAGGGTTTTTCGATCAATATTTTTTTCCATTTTTTTGGATAGATGATTATTTTTATGGAATATCCATTTGGAGCTTTGAGAATGATTTTGAGATTTTGAAAATTTGATGGAATTTCCATTTGGAGCTTTGGAAATGATTTTGATTCCAATAGAATAAAAAACAAATAGGATTATTTGTCAACTATTTTTTTTTTAAATTTTCCGTATTTTTCACAATGTAAAAATCGCGTTGTTAATATTTTGTTATGTAGAACTCCAGATCCCCAATCCCAGATCCCAGATCCCTGATCCCAAATCCCTAATCCCAGATGCCGCCTGTATGTGTCTGTGTGTGCATGGTTGTTTTTTTCTTATTGGGCATTTATAGAAATGCTCTTTCCATTGATTTTAGAACTCACTCTTTTTGCTTTAAAAACACATTAAAGTGTTTTTCACTTTTATTTTTGAAAACATACTCACCTTTACTCCCAGATAAATCCTATTTATAGATAAGTACTTTGCGCTTCCGTTGCCAAATCCAGAGTAAGTCAATTTTCCGTCAATATGGTTCAATTTAAATAAAAAATAAGTAATTTAACTGTGGGCAAGGTCCCCTTATGTTTATTTCTGTCGTATAATTAATAGAAACAGATTACTTATAAAATTACTTATACGGCACGTACATTAGATAATATTTTGTACAATGAAATCTTTAATATATTTTAACTGTTTTGAAATTCAAATTATTATTAAAAATTCAATTACTTTGACTGTTCTCCAGAAAAACACATAAGTGAACGGCCTCCGCACAAGGGCATAATTGGACTTGTCAGCGTTGCAAAAATCACATCTTTTATGGAAAAATTTTTGGATCACAATAATGTAAAAAAAAGGGAACCCCCATATAGCCAGAAAAAGTTTGGTTTATTGAATTTGGTCAATTACTTTATGTTTTTTTTCAGGGGGTTGAAGCAGTAGCGTAGCGTTTTAGGCCGTCAAGTTCTTACAAAATTTGTATTCATTATTTTTTTTATCACGGATGCAAACCGGTTCTGAACCAAACCGAACCAAACCGTACCGAACTGCTATTTCGTGCTCGTAAACCGAACCGCGAAACGAACCAGCGTGTTTTTAAAATGCTGAAGACCGCAAAATAATACGGTTCGACTCGGTTCATTTCATCTACGAGTTTTATGACCTTAAGAGCCTACCTTGAGACAAAAATATTTGTAATTTTAACAAATTGTATTTGGAAAATCAACTACTCGGAAAGCGTTGCAACACTTTAGCTCTTATTTTTCCTTAAAATTAATTTTTTGAGACTTTCGGAGGAATTAATGCAGACATGGAGGGTGCTCACGCGTCTATCAAATTGTAGAGTTTTACAAACTACCTTTTTAAGAATAGCAATCTTTTAGTCAGGTGCCAGTGTTTCCATCTGATTAAGTCCATCTTCTGCAATTGTCGTGTCTTTTCTAATTTTGTATTCTTTCCTTGAAAGTTTTAGATCGAATAATGTGAGTATTATCTTACTTAAGCATGGGATTTGTTTTCTACTGCACTATTAAGCTTTTGGAAAGATATTGTTCGTGTTGCACTCGGTTGTGGAAGCTAATTCACTATCATATCAGTCTTTTGACTTCCGTGGATGATCTGGTGGCTTAGGAAACAATAGTTAATAGGTGTCTCGATATGCCTATCTAGTTCATTTATACTTATAAATATTTTTGCCACTTTAATTTCGAAAATAATAGATTAAAGTCAACATTTCCTTAAAAGAAAGTATAATGTTCAAAAACTGAGGGTGAACCACCGAACCGAACCAAAATCGTGGTTCAGCTTGCTCCAAAAACAATGATATGAACCGAACTGGTGGTTTAAAACCTTCATGAACCATTGAACCGAACCAGTCTTAATTTTTGAATGGTTTGGAGCCCTGTTTTTTATTTTATTTTTTTTATTCCTTGATCTATTTAAATAGAAGCATAGGGTGAAAGTGGAGTAAAACGGGACTCCCGCATCAACACCCCTTTGGAGTGTTTCGGGAGCGAAAAGGTTCTCCCCAGCAACATTTTCGACATTTTCAACAGGTTTCTCAAACTTTTCCGTTTTTTTTTTGGTAGGGGTAAAATTCAATTGTAAAATAATGCATAACGCTCACATTGGATTTGCTTTATTTGTGTACTTGAGACCTGATTAAAACCAACTTAATTCGAAATACTTTTCAACATGCAGAATCATTGGGAAGCAGGATAAACATTCGACACTACATCGACCAAAGCATCGTATATTTCCTGATCAGCACACGGATTGTTGCCCCAAATGGCGCCATAACAACCAAACTCTTCGAAGCAATTGTAGTAAATCTTCGGATCGCCCGGCCTGCAACAGTTGACAACGGCCCAAATACAGTTGGTCACTTTGGGAATGGATGATACTGTGGGTAAAGGAGGTCTTTGCAAGCTGGGACTACTGGTGGCCACTCGAATAGGACCTAAATAACAAAAAAGGGTAATAGGTTAAGAGTAGATAAAGATAATTGTTCTGTACTCTCACCAGTAGCAGGTGGAGAGTTGGAATTGGGACGAGGCTTCTCATATAAGGTAAAATCCGCATCATTTGGATTAGAGTTGTGGAACAAGGGATTGCTTTCACTTAAAGTACCAGTGCCCTTGGGTGCAGTTGTGCTGCTACGATTCCTAAAAGAGGATAATTAACATATGGATCTCATCCAATTTAAATGAAATTTCACATACCTTTGGTTGGTCTGAGTGGGCCAAACGGGAGAGTCAATAGGTAGAGGCTCAAAATAGAATATCTGAACTTGGGACTGACGACGTTGGCGACTGTTAGACTTCTTTGGATAGTTTTGCAGATATTTTGCCTTGGAGTTGTCATCATTCTCAGTAGAGGGGCGACAGTTAGCTTGAAGCACCAGAATTAGCCACAACAATGACAAAAGTAGCATTCGATTCATTTCTTTCATTCGTTTTATTTGAAAATTCGTCTTAGAATTTATTCCTGGTACTCACTTTTTTTTCTTGATTATTTAAAAAACTGAAATTTTAGATTTTAAACATACGCACTTTTGCTAATTAAATTTTAGCTACTTTGCGCTTTCGTTGTCAAATCCAGACTAAACCAATTTTGCGCTAATTTTGTTCAATTGAAGCGATATATGAGCATTTTAACTTTTGAGAAGAACCTCTTATGTTTATTTTTGTTGTATAATTAATAGAAATTTATTTTAAAACCCAATAATGATATTTGAAAATTTTTATAGGCCTGACGTTGCCCTCAAGTTTCATAAAAAATTACTTATACGACACGTACATCTAATAAAAATTTTCTTTAATATATTTTTTTGTAATATTAGTTATATTTTGAAATTTAAATGAATAATACAAAAAATTACTTTGTTTTTGAACCTTGTCATTATCTGTCTGTTCTCCAGGGGGAAGCTGATTAAAGTCAACGGCCTGCTTTTACAGTCGCTAATAATTGTTTTGAATAAAAGAGCAAAGACCCAAGAATATTGTTGTTCTGTTACTAAATTCGTAGAAACTAGCTTTTGTTCGCCACTTGGTTTCCCATTTGAGAACAGCGCAAAAAAGAAATTTGATACTGTCTCGAACATCCGGAATCAAAACTTTAAGCTAATCACACTGAGCAACATCTAAAATCCAACATCTTAGAGCAAAATGTTACCATTTCATCGAAGCACATACGTGGGTTGCTATTTAAGTTTCTGGCCAAGGTCACTTCTAGCCATTTTAGGACCAATTGGCCTTTTCCCAAAAAAAGTTTGGACTTTTATCGATAAAAGCTCCATACAACTATTTCATGTGTGACCACGTTTGTTATCGATTAACGATTAATCAAAAAGTTACCTCGGCAGAAAAATGGAAACAACTCGTGCAATCATTTTTCACAACTTTCGACGTGGATTATCACGACAAGAGTGCAACGATGAACTTAAATCTTTGTATGGCGATGAAGCACCATCCTATAGCACTGTAAACAATTGGTTTAATGAATTCAATCGCGGTCGACGCTCGCTCGGAGACGAAGCTCGTGAAGGTCGTCTAAAAACGGTCGTTGTGCCAGAAAACATTAAAGCCGTGCGTGAACTGATAACGCAAGATGGTCATGTGACATACCGTGAGATAGAGGCATTTCTTCCACCAGCATACATTCGATATTGCATGAACACCTGGGCGTTCTCGTTGGATCCCGTACAATTTGACAATCGCTCAAAAAAAGGTTGGTGTGGATTGGTGCAAAGAAATTTTGAAAAAATATAATCGCGGTGTTTCAAATGACGTTTATAAGATCGTCACAGGTGAAGAATCATGGATCTATGCTTATGAGCCCAAAACAAAACAGCAATCGAAGACGAGCCAAATCCAACGAAAGTCGTTCGTGAAAGAAGCACTTCGAAGCAAATGGTCGCCTGTTTCTTCGGTAAAACTGGTCATGTGGCGACTGTTCCGCTTGAGCAACGTAGGTCGGTCAATTCTGAGTGGTACACCACAATTTGTTTGTCTGAAGTCTTCGGAGAAATTCGAAAAACGAACAAGAGAAGACAGATCATTGTGCGCCATGATAATGCGAGCTCTCACACAGCGCCTTTTTGACCGCCCAAAACGTTAAATTGATGGGTCATCCGCCGTACAGCCCTGACTTGGCACCCAATGACTTCTTTTTATTCCCGAACATCAAGGGAAAAATGCGTGGTCAACGATTTTCGTCGCCAGAAGATGCTGTTGAAGAGTTCAAAACCCATGTTTTGGAGGTGTCTCAATCGGAGTGGAAAAAGTGCTTCGACAATTGGTTTGAGCGCATGCATAAGTGTATAAATCTTGCTGGAAAATACTTTGAAAAGCAATAAAACCATTTTTGATCATAAATATTCGCGTTTTCATTGTTAGACCAGATATTTTCGATGATGATTTAATGCGGTGAGTAAATCGACCAGCTTAATAGCTTCACATTTTGGCTCTTAATATACTTTTATATAGTTTGTAATCCACGGCAGAGGTCTAAAAAGCTTATGAAAGTGTGGAAACGTCTTTTTCAATATACCACAGTAAGACAACGCATTCATTGTAATTGACAAAAATTTTAATTTTTCGGTGTTATAATACGAATTGCTCCCCCACACAATCAGAACTCCAAATTTGATATGTAGTCGGTCCAAATAATGAGTTTCTGTTCGGAGATCGTGGAATTAATAGCTATAGTCATCAGGACCTTTGAAATTAAATTTGTATTCGTCAGAATAGACCACTCGATGCTACTTCGAAGTGCAGGTCACATGTGCGAGACAAAAACTGAGGCGTTGTGCCTTTCGATCGGTTAAAAAGCTGGTACTAGTGAGAAAAGCTTTTTTGTTAAGTTATAGCTCATTCAAATCTGTGGTAAAAAAATATATAATAAATTCTCTGACTTATCAAAGCTGAAAATAAGTATATACCCTACCTTATTAGAAACAAATCGCAAGCGAACAATGTTGTTGATAATTTTTATTAATTTATTTAGCTTTTATAGTTCATTAAATAGTTAAGGACATTGATAATAATATTATTATGTGTATTTAGTTGGCGCCAAGTGCTCAGTTTGTGTTTATTGTTTATTATTATAAATAAAAGACAAAGAAAATGGGAAAAATAAAACTAAACAATTAAATTGCTAGGACGCGTTGTGTGTGTTTGTGTGTGTGTGTATACAAAATACAATAAAAAAACATAAATTGCTGTGTTGGTTTAGAACTCAAAACCCACGGTTAGGAAACTATTTTGGGTTAAAACTTAAAATAAATAAATAAACATGTACATTTTTTGTTTTAAAGTGGCAACAATAGTTACAAATTGGTTATTTTTGTGTTCGCTTTCAAATGCAATTAATCAAAATAATAAATATTTATACAATTCATAAGCACAAATATCTAAATCCAGCGATATTCCTATTTCTAGATACAATTTTTTGTTCAGCTAAAAATTTGTTGATTTTTGTTTTGATTTTGTAATATGTATATATATATATATTTTTTTTTTTTTTTGTAGGATTCTCATTTTATCTCAGACGAGCGTAAGGCATTATCTTGTGTTTGTATTTTGAATGGTTCCTTTCTCTCTCTTATTTCGCCGAATTGATTTGATCCATTTTTCGTTAAATTTGTTAAAGTTTATGGCTAATTATCGCTTGCTCCTCCATCTAATCCTTCGGCCTTCGTTTCGTGTCTGCTCTTACATCAACTTCTGCTTGGCACAGTCGGGGCACAGAATATCGGGTCCATCGGTGATAAAGCCACGGCCCACCAGGCTGGCCTTGCAACTGGCACAAACGAAGCAATCATGATGCCAGTGACGATCCTCAAACGAGATGAAACGAGTGCCACCAATGCCTGAAAGGGGTAAAAAAGGAGTAGAATTTATTAATTGGTTTTGTTATCAAAGCTGCAAAATACCGAAATTCTCAATAATTTGCAATACGAAGGTTCTAAAGTCTGGAAATCCTAAATTCAACTGCGAAATACTTGATTTTTACCCTCTGTATAAGAACGGATTAAGAAATTTATTTACCCCAAACTAACTTTTTCACAAATAACTACATATTGTCCAAGAGTCAGCTTTCTAAATATTACCGTTTAGGCTGTGCGTAAATTGCCAATCAGTCAGTCTGAACAATCTCTTTAGTTTTGTTTGCTGCATTTCAAGCCTTTTCATTGTCGTTTAATTAAATATGGTGAATGAAAATATTATTTTGGATACTCTATTTTACTTATAATGAGCTGATCCAATACAATCACCGATACTGTCAATTTAGTAGATGACCTTGAGTTTATTCTCAATCATAAACTTCAATTTAATCAGAGATGCAAACCGATTCTAAAACGAACCGAACCAAACCGAACCGAACCGCCAATTCGTGCTCGAAAACCGAACCGCGAACGACGAAGAAAACGACGAATTAACACAAATATATAATTATTTGGAAAAATCAACCACTTAAAAAGCCATGCATCGCTTTATACTACTAGTTGTTCTCGTTGTTCTCGATGTGCTTACGATATCTATTGCATTCTTCATAATCTTAAAGATATTACTGAAACTTATGGATGGCGTCTGCATGTCCGACTTTATAAAGTGTTGTACATAAATAATAATATTTTAAAGTTCTTGAAATGTTTTTTCGACTTTAATTTCGAAAATAGTAGATAAAACTCTAAATTTTCCTAATAGATAGCATAATGTTCCAAAACTGGGAGTGAACCACTGAACAGAACCGAAATAATGGTTCAGCTAGGTCCAAAAACCATGATATGAACCAAACCGGTGGTTTAAAACTTTCATGAACCATTGAACCGAACCAGTCTTAATTTTTGAGCGGTTTGCATCCCCGAATTTAATTCTCAAGTATACTCAGAAAGAAACAAATCTTTGTACTTGAATGAAGTACAAACGGTGTCAATAGTACGGTAAGTACGAAAATACTTGATTTAAGTACAAAGTTCTTATATCAAGTACGATTGCTTAAATACCGAAATACTTGATTCTAGACCGTACCGAGATATATTAAGTACATTTCGAACTATATTAAGATATTTTTAATCATAATTTTAGGTCGTAAAAGTCTTAAGTCAATCCCAATTAACTCTTAAAACAAGTATTCGCGTACTTAAAAGAATAACCAAATATTTTTCCTTGAAGTTTAATAAATTCTACATTATTCCTCGAAAACATTCTTGAAACCAAATAAGAGTACATAAAATAAGTACAAAATGTTCTTGGTTCACGTTAAATTCTTAAGCTGTTTCCAATTTGTGCTTAAAACGATGTCTCTGTATAGAATCCAATTTGGCTGCACCGATCTTATTGCCTTAAGCTTATCAAAGTCCAAGATGGTATAACTGTAGACCAGAAATCTATCATTCATAAGTAAAGTGACAGAACCAGTTGGAAATTTTCAGGACAGATTCGTGAAAAAATATTTCGCGCAGATATCGAAGGCTGAAAAGGACTCATCCGTCTGACCTCTGGATATTTGGACGGGCACCTCAGAGTCGCCTGATTTAATTTGATATTTTATCAGAAGTTTGGAAGCATAAAAATAGGTATGCGCAGCAAAGCTAATAAATAATGCTTATAAAAAAAAATTTCATTCCATACTTTTTTGGCTTGGCACTTAGTCTAAGAAATTTTGAACTTGACTTAGGAATGCGTTTTCTAGAATTATTCGGCTAACTGTAAGTACTAAAAAATTCTTGATTCAAGAATGTTTGTCCTGATTTGAATAAAATTAACTGACTGTGGACTTAAGAATTTTTCATACTTAATTTAAGTACACTTAAGATCAAAATATACTTAAAATTTGAATTACAAAACGTTTTAAATTTCTTCCCGATCGTATTAGAATTCTGTCAGAGATGTGATTTTCGGTAGTTTTGGGCGGAGGTGGGCTGCTATGCGGCCTGGTTTTTGAGCGTAATAAGTTTTGACTTCGCTTGGGTCACTTATTGTTAGGAAAATATTTTGTGTTGTCATATCAACTTGTTTATCAAGTGAGGCTGTGGTTTCACTGTTCGACCAACGAGACTTGATAATCTACTAGGCCTACATGTTGCCATATTTTAAATGTCAAGAAAAAACTCCGAGATGTTCAGATCAATCCTAAACGATGTCAGAAGGTCGATCCCTAAATTTTTCAAACCATGTACGAAATTTACCAATTCCGAAAATCTGGGACTTGATTTTCCAGTAGGATCCGAACTTGAAATAAGTCTATTCGGATTGACACAAGAATTCTGGGATTGTTTCAAGTCTTTCGTACTTTTTTTTTTAACTCAAATATAGCCGTTTTTTCTGTGTAGCTATAGATTATCATGTCTCTCATAATCTGTTAAGAAATTATTTTTCTTCTTTCATGGACTGGCCATGAAAAAAACTGTTTAAATATAATTTTCATACTAAAAAATAACGATAATGAGTTTCTGAACGAATTTTTCGATAACCAAGCCGACGTAAAGACTTAGAGTGACGTTTTTAAGAAGATAATTAAAGAACATTTTTTTTCTCAAAATTTTTCGAAAATTTCTATGTTTCGGTTCATGGTCCGGTTGAAAAGATTATCTTACCTGTTATGGGCTTCACGCAAGCGGTACAACGTTTGGCAAACAATTCGCCAAAGCATTCGGCACAGTATGGCTTCTCGTCGCGACTGGTAAAACGCTGACCGGCCAGCGTGATGTTGCAATGGGTGCAAGTGAAGCACTCACGATGCCAGGGCTCGTTCTTATAGGTAACGCCACCCGAGGTGATGACCTGTTCCAAAAAAAAAAGACTTAAGTACAATGCTCTACTCAATAAATTTAGCAATGCTCACCTTGTTACACTTGATGCAGCGCGTGGCAAACTTCTCCTCGTAGCAACCGGCACAATAGATCTCCTGTTCCCGTGGTATAAACGATTTGGTTCCAATGGCCATCTTACAGACGCAGCAGCAGAAACAATTTTCATGCCATTGCCGGGTTTTGTACTCCATTTTCTTGGTACCTAAAACAGGAAGAGAAAAGCCAAATTAAATTGCAACCTTGAACTTTGTACTTTGGCCAACCCACTAACCCAGCTTTTGTTATCAAACAAAAAGAAATCGAAAAACAAAACTCAATTCGATTTGGGGCTGACGACATATTCAGGCCAATCACAAAAAAAAAAAAAAACAAATTCATTTTCAATAAGAACAAAAAGTTTTCTGAAGTTATGTGCGACTGACATGCAACCAGCCTTACCCATTTCCTTACGGATGGCACAAACATTTTCATAACAATTAATGCAAAAATTACGCAAATTTTTGTAAATGTTTATTTTTATTATTTTGAGGGTTTTTTCACTCGTCTCTGCATAAAATCTGCCTATTTTATTTATTGCGTGTTCAAAATGTTTGGTGTTTTGCCAAAAATAAAGCAGACAAAAAAAGTTTATGAGTTTAGGGCAATTGTGGAACCCTTTTTGATGGCATTAACAACAAAAAAGTTCGTTGACTGGAAATTAAAAGAAAGGGTAATTGAGGTATTGTCTGAGGTTTAATGTGTACTAGCTGAAGAGACTTCATTTGGTTACAAATTATCGTTGAGTCGGTGCTTCGAAAATAGGTGTAGTTTTAGCATATGACCCGGCGCGCTTCGCTTCGCCCCCGATCAGTAGAGCCGAAGTGGAAAATATTTTGTAATTTATTATTTCAATTTTCGGCTCAAATACAACGATTTACTTTAAAGCCGCTTCCCGAGGTGGAAAATTATGCTTTGAAATTGAACCTCCAGTTATTCAATCTTGGCTGGATTTTACAAAATTTGATTCCAATCGGCCCATAGATCGGCTCACAAATTGTATTTTATTTAGTTAGGTTAACAAATAACAATTGGCTCTTACCCCAATCCAGCCACGCATTTTCCGACCTTGTGCAAAGTTTGGAGCTATTTTCCTGTTTAATTGGCCCATTGAGCTTACAAAACGAATTTCATACAGATCGGCTCATAAATAAAGGCGGTTAAGTCGGCCCTGCTCCGACTTCCCAGTTACTCGGATATCAACATGTCCAAATTTGGAGATATGAGTTTTTTCCAATTTGCGGGGAGCAACTCTCTATACCAACGTCAGAAACGGATGGCGGATCGGATAGTCTGAAGGTTCAAACAATCTATTTTCAAAATTGTGGGAGATATAAGGTATTTTACAAATTGCGGGGCGGCAACTCTACTATCGTTGATCTGATCGAAAATGATGTACGGATCGATAGGTAATGATGATTAAGATATATGTCTAAAGGTTCGAACAGTCTATTTTCAAAATTGTGAGATATGAGGTTTTCAAATTGCGGGCGTGAGGGGGCGTGGCAAAATTTGAAACAAACTTGATCTGCCTGCAGACAATACAAGTCTACACTGAAAATTTGGTAGCTCTGCTCTTATAGTCTCTGAGATCTAGGTGTTCATACGGACAGACGGCGACAGACAGACGGACTGTCTATATCGACTGCTTTGATGCTGATCAAGAATATATATACTTTATGGGGTCGAATGCTTCCTTCTGTCTGTTACATACATTTGCACGCTTTATACCCTTTTACTCTACGGTAACGGGTATAAAAAATAATAATAAAGAATTTTCCTTTTCCTTTCCAATTATTTTGCTTACTAAGCTTACAAACCGAGTTTGAAGTCAATCGGAAAAAATAAGGTTTTCCAAATATAATTTTCTGGCCATTTCCCGACTTTTCGGGCGGACTATCCAATATCGGAAAATCTCATTTCTAATTATTTTGCTTCCTTTTCCTACAAACCGAGTTTTAAGTTAATCGCATGAAAAATAGATTTTTCATAAAAGAGTTTTCTAGACATTTTTCTTGTGGGTGGATTTTCCGACATCGGAAAATTCCTGTGAATTTATTTTTCATACTATCCTTACTAAATTAGAATTTTCCATCTAGAATTTTCCAGGATATTTTCCTTAAAGCTAGGTACTGAGGGCGTACGAATTTTCCAAGAGCTGTCAAATCGCATGTAAAAAAAATTGCTTGAGGAATTATTCCTTGCCTAATTCCTTTGTTGGGTACTCAGAAGGCCAAGTAATCACCACAAGCAATTTCCAGTGTTGCCATATCAAGCGATGGTGTGGATTGTATTGAACAGCTGATATTTCTTGAGAAATTATTGTGCAGCTATTTATTATTTGTGTCTGTTGTCAACTTTAAATTTAGCGCCAAAACAAAATTGACTGAAAAATGAAAGCTAAGTGGAAAATGTTGCATTGATTGATAAATTTAAGCCCAAAAATGATTATGGGGCATCACAAATGGCCAGCAGGCTTGAATTGCTTACTAAAAGTATTAAATGTTTTTCGATTTCAAATTATGCGTTTCCATTTATTGAAATTTAATAAACGACATTGCGTTTGATATTGTGTTTAGCAAATCAAAACCATTTTCATCATTCTCTTGTAGCATAGTCATAGCATTTTTGTCAAAGCTGTTGTTGGCCAGCAAGGCTTGGCGAAAAGTTGACAAAAACAAACACATGTGCTTGGGTAGTGTGGCCAGCCCCACGATAACTGAAAAATACCAAAAAATTAAATTTTTGGCGTAATTTACTGTTCAATCTGGTCACGCTGTGTTTAACAATCCACACAAGGAATATCTTGCAAATTCCTTCAAGGAAAATTCGAACGCCCTCAGTACCTAGCTTGAGGGTGGATTTTGTACAATCGAAAAATCACATGTCCAATTATTTTGCATACTTTTCTTGCAAACCGAGTTTGAAGCCAATCCAATGAAAAACAGTTATTTCCATATAGAATTTTTCGGGAATTTCCCGACTTTTCGGGCGGGTTTTCCACCATCGGAAAATCTCAAGTCTAATTATTCTGCTTACCATTCTCACAAACCGAGTTTGAAGTCAATCAAGGATGAAAAATAGTTTTTTCCATGAAGAATATTCCGGCCATTTTCCTTGTGGGCGGATTTTCCGAAAACAGGTGTCAAATTATTTCGCTTACTTACTTTCCCCATAGTAGCTTTTCCGGGAGTTTTCCACCCCCTTAGGGGTGGAATTTTCCACAACCCCGCCCTAGTGCCCACTTTCAACATATATGAAAACTTCTGTGAAAATTTTAGCTTTCTATCTCCTACCGTTCAGGCTCTGCGTAGATTGCCAATGAATCAGTCAGTCAGTCAGTATATATAAATACGATTTTTTTTTGTTCTAAAAAAAAATCAAATTTGGAATACATATTTTAGTCTAGCCCGCATTTGGTTTATCCCCTATTACTCATCTCTTAAATACTTAAGCTGGATGACGTTATAGAGCGAATTCATCTATGTAGGCGTTTTGAAATTTATTTAATTTGTATTTTGAGCAATAATATTGATAAATTATGATGTATCCGTTTGATGTTAATTAACATTATTTATGAGTGGCCATTAGTTGACCACCCTTATAGGTATATATGTATGATTAGCTTTTTACCTGCTTTGGTGGCATGCGGATCCCCCAGACGACAATAGTCACCCAGTTGGCAATAAAAATTGCGATTCTCCTGCACAGCGGAGGCATTTGGTAGGAACATGCTTAACACGGCAATATCCTCATTGTTATCCTTGGCCTTTTTGATGCGCTCCGCACCAATCGTTTTCGATTGTAAATGCAAGCGCGATTTCATTCGGGAGCTTAAGACATCCACATCGGTCATGATGGCAAATCGCGATTAAGTAATGGCTATTAACGAGTTTCGGTTTTTTGCGTTAAGATGATGTATAAACTGCAGCAGCCTGGCTAGTCACGATTTAAAGAAAAATTGGCAATTTCTTTTGCCCAAGATGCGATCAGTTTTGTGGGTCAACTGCTGTCAAAAACCAAAATAGAAAACGCACACAAAAACTAGTCTCTAATCGCTATTCGAATCGCTAGAATTATTCGTAGTACAAATTTGGCGTCGCCAAGTCTCTGACATGAAGGCGTTGTCGCTTAGCTATGACATCATTTGCTAAATAACAAGTTTCATTAAACTTAGCGAATGTTTATAAATAAGCAAATTTTGAACAAAATTGGCCATAATGAACAACAACAACAGCAACAATAAACAGCTACAAGCACGCATCATAAATCATTAAATAATTAACTTTTTGTAAAAAAAAAGTATAAACAAAAAAAATAAAGACAAATAAATTGTTGTATTTCATGAGCATTTTTTGGTCAAAGCGCGTGCGCAAATTGAGGCAGGAAATTGTCACAGGAAATTCAAATGGAAGTATAATTGAGGAATTTCTACTACTAGACGAATATGGTTATGTAAGAGATTAGGCGGAAACAGGATGAACTAAGTTAATAAGACAACTAGAAATGAAGTCACTGTTTTGTCTTAAATTTATGAAAAAGTTTATAGTGTAAACTTGGAAAAAAGTTGGTTCTTTAAGGGCTGATTTCTCATCATCACATAAACTTACAAATAATAGAGCTAATTGCTAATTGTGGCACATATCAGCTATTTAAAGGATGAAAAATCGGGTTGTTAGAAAATCGAGTTGTAAGCAGAGCTGAGCTCTAGTAAAATTCTGCTCCAACTGGAGACAAACAGTGTGTTATTCAGTGAAAAACTTTAAATTTTTATTAATTTTCTTGATGGCAAATATTTAAATCAAATTTTCTAATCGTTTCTTTGATATAAAAACTTTCGCCAATTCTGATTCTCTTTTTTGAATTTGTAAATCAACCCACCAAACGAAACTTTTAAGAAAAGCTAACACAGAACTAGGAATAAGCGCTTGTCGTATTTATCCAACAATTTTTTCAAGAAATTGAAATTTTGACAGATTGTCGGATAAATGTTTACATATTCATTCATGGCAGCCAAAAACAGATAACTAATTCTATAAATATGGAGTGCACTGAACAAAACTGCATCACCGGTTTTGATCCATCAGCTCTTGTTTCCAATATATGGCGGAAAAACGGATATCTAGTACATTTTTCACTCACAAATTTCTTGTGGTCGCAAAAGGTATTAATATCTGGATATTTGTGGCACATATCAATGCTTCTGTAAAAAATCAAACGCGAAATATTCGACCATGCGAAAGGATCCAAATTGGTTTCTGAATTCAGACGTTTCTCGATTTATATCAATTTTAACAAAATAAATCATACCCCTTAAGCTAAGGCGGTTGTTGGATTTCTTATTATCCATTTCAGCATATAGCCCAACAGCTATTCTAATTATGTGAATTTTTCCGCATTTTTACCACTTTATTTGGCAAAGCTACAGCCTGAGTCACATTTTAATTTACAACTAGGAGCTGTGAAGAGGCCACTTGATTTATTATAGAATTTTATTTATTTACAAGCAGATGTATATCTTTTAAAAATTCTGTGTTAAATCAAGTGGCCTTTTAATAGTTCCAATACAAATTAGAAATTGGGTCGGTTCGGTTCGGTTCAGGGCTTCACTCTCCGTTTTCGAGCATTATATTTTCTAAATCTAAAATTTTTAGTTCTAGCTATTATTTTTATAATTCTAAAAAAAATCATTTGAAGAACTTCAAAATATGAGTAACTGTACAAAGTCGGATGTAAACAGCAGATATCGGGAACGACAAGTTCAAATATCTTTACAAACTGTAAATAGGCCAGTAAAAATACATTCCTTGTATATGTTGGATTAAGGTGAAAAAACACTGAGGAATATTTAGAATAATGTCCGTACACACAACAGGAAACTCAGAAAAATGAAGTTAATCGCAGATAATGGACAATATCCGATGTTTTGAAAACACTGGAACCTGACTGTAACTTGCTGCTTGCTGAGCAATTACTTCAATACAGATCAATTAGGTTTATTAGTGGCCTCCCTTGTTAGGGGGCAACCGGCGTAACCTAACCTAAGTCTATAAGAAGTGATTTTAAAGAAATAGATCGGCTGAAATGCAACGCTTTGCGTATTGTTGTTTTTTTTTAATTGAAATTTTCTTAATTAAAAAGTCTTTAAAATGTAATTTTAAAGAAAGAGATCGGCTGTAACAATGCATCGCTTTGCGTATTGTGGGTTTTTTAATTTAAATTTCCTAAATTAAAAACATCTTTGTCTTAAGCCAGAGACTTTACGTCAACAAACTCGTTATTGAAATGAACCGAACCATTTTCTTTAGCGGTTTTTGGTTCGGTTCAACATTTTCCAACAGACTTGGATTCGGTTTGCATCCCTGATTAAAATTGACCTAATAATATGAAAAATCTGCTGTCTAGTCATTTGATTGAATATATTGTTAAAATTACTTTCTTCGTGAGGCACATCTAGTATAATAGCTCTGAGACTAAAGTTAGTTTAATAGGCTGATAAAATGGTTTAACCGATTCAATATTTTAACAAAACTTTGGTCCATTAAAATTAATTAGAGCTGTGCCGAATTTTATAGACTAGTTCAAATGAACGAATGAACTAGGTCTCAGTTATTTTGCCGTCGAAAATAAACTATAGTTCAAAATGAACTGAAAAAACTGTTGAAATGAACTAGTGACACAGTAATAAAGCAGCCCAGTATCAAAATTTAGTTTTTGTCAAATGTATTTAGCGACCTATCTAAGTCCTACAACTTCATCATCAGCGAGTTTGTTTGACAACAGATTTTCAGTCGTTTCTCTATGCAAGAGTTGGGCCCATTTTTTCAGGTTACTTTTAAAATAACGTTCATGATTTCCAATAAATTCATCTTCTTTACCTATTCGTTTATAAAGTTACGACATGGTTTTGCCCCAATTATACAAAATTCTTACGATGATAAAAAAAACTAAAGCGCATTGGCAGATCGATAAATTTAATAGATTCCTGTCTATTAGCATAAGTCTTAAAGAAAAATTACAATTCCTTCTTAATTGGGTTTTAAACCATTAATAAAATTTAATTGCAATGTCTTCAACATTTCAACGATCATAAATCGTACATTCTTCTGTTTCACATTTAAAGCTTATTTACTTTACAAGCTTGAAAAGTGTCTTACGATTGCAATTCTGTGAATTTGTCATTTGTCTACATACTATGGGCGCATTCCCAAACTAGTCCATCATCTCGGATTACCTTAGACCGCAGCATTAATACGGCTTTTGGTATAGGTTTTCCACTTTTTTTTTGCCAACTTTTTGCGGGTAAATAAACAAAGTTTATTTATAACCTCCACATAATTAAAACTAATTGAGATGGGTTGCCAAGCCAGCAACAATCCAAAGACATCGCCCACCAATAGACGCCTACAACAAACGTGGCCGCCGTCATCGCCTGAGGTCAAGTGAGCGAGAAAGACATTGAAATAATGATATATTGACAGGTCGAGAGGGGTTTTTGTTATTATTAACTGTGTTTGTCATGCAAATCGCATTGATTGATGACTTTTGGCAGAAATCATGGAAAATGAAAGTGATTCCGTCAGACAATATGCGAAAGCCGAGTAGTGCATGGTCTGCATTTTAATTGCAATTGGAAACCAAATTCAAAGGGCCTAGCGAATGAATTGTGGCTTAAAGTTTCATTTTATGCTGACACTGTCAGTAGTGGTAAGAGGAAGAAGAAGACTGCTCTGCCTAGTAAAGTTTGACCCGCCTGTTAAATGTCGTCGGCCTGCAGGGCATACAAAAAATGCTGGCTGCTTGCTGCTGCTGTTGTTGTTGTTGTTGAGATTTATTAGTTTGTTAAATTTGGTGAAAAGAGAAATTGAATTTGGTTGTATTTCGAATTTTTTTTGTTGTTTTGATAAGACACAGAGCCGGGCGGTAAGACAAAGAAAACAATACTTAAAATGACATTCAATTCATTTGGTTAAGCGGGTTAAGTTGGGATATTTTTAATGATGTAGTTAAGCTAGATGGAAGATGTTTAACTCACAGAATCTAAAAAAAGACTCTCCCTCAAATAAACATTAAAACCAGGGACCGTAACTTTTATAACTTTTTGGATACAAATTTTGAAATAACAATTATTTTCAAATTTTTAAATAAAAATTAAAAAAAAACAAAACGTTATTCTATAATTTTTAAAAACAAATTTTGTTTTAACAGTTAAATTTTAATTTTTATATAAAAATTTTTGAATAATAGTTAAAAATGTATTTTTATTATAAAAATTTTAATTAATTTTTATTTTGTAATTTTTATTATAAAAATTAATTTTTAATTGTTATGAAAAATTTGTATTATAAGAATTTTTAAAAGAATTACTTATTTAGTAGGCGTTCGTAAATCATAGAATATCTTTGATAGAATTATACAAGATTTACTTAAACCTACTAGATTAGTAATTTTTATAAAAATGTTCAATTTTCTACAATTTCAATTTCAATTTAAAATTAATTTTTATTATAAAAACTACAGAATAAAAATTAATTTAAATTTTTATAATAAAAATTTTTTTTTTTTAATAATAATTAAATTAATTTAAATTTTTATAATAAAAATTAATTTTTACAAAATAAAAATTAATTTAAATTTTTATAATTAAAATTAATTTTTCAAAATATAAATTAATTTAAATTTTTATAAAAAAATAATTTTGAACTGTTATTCAAAAATTGTTATATAAAAATTAACATTTAACCGTTAAAACAAAATTTTTATTTAAAAATTATAATATAACTATTTCAAAATTTTTTGTGTTTAAAATTCCAAATAAAAATTTATCCCATTAAAAATGATGAAGATTGATGTACTCCATTTCATTAGGCTAACCATTTTTTGAAGTAATTTTTTTCACTTCCATAACTGTTATTTTCGGTCTCTGATTTAAACTATTACACAATTAATGAGTTTTATTCTATATATAGATTATATCAGAAATTAATTTTTCATACAATTTAAATATTTTTCCCCACAACCTTTTCTCTCAGTGTCTGCATTACTCAGTTCGATTTCATTTCAATTTCAAATTGATATTCAATTGCAACAACAACAACACAAATCAGTAAAAAGAAATTCCAAACTTAACTCAAGTGCCCATCGCTCCAACGACACTGAACCCCCACCAATATGCAGCAGCAACTCAATTGCCAATACACTTTGCGTGTGTGCATATTCATGTTTTTCCATTTTCCATTTTTGCCTTTTTAAATGTGGAACACGTCGATGCTATCGCTTGACATTAATAGTGGTCGCATTTTAAATGCACCCAAAAACGTTTCAAATAGTTTCCGGTTTTTTTGGTGGTATGTATGAAATTTCTTTTTGGATTATCGGATTGGCATACGAGCTGTTTGCCTGGTCATTAATTTTATTGTTATTTTTTTTTATATGGTTGAAATTGATGCCCGTATCTCTCTCTCTCTCTGTGCAGAGGTGGGACTTGTTCCCATTTTCCGTTATAGATTGGGCAGCTGGGAATTGTGTAATACCCTCTGGTTAGGCTGTGTGGGTTGATCGACTGAAAGTTGACGCATAACGCATACGCCCAGGATGTTTACTCTAGATAACATGATTTATAACTATTTGGCAAACTTATTTTAAATACTTTATTGGAAGAGACAATTTTATTTGAGAAATGGTTGCAATCGGGGTGACACAAAAATCTCTAGAGATTTTGAAGACTGTTGGTTTGTAAATCTCTCGAAAAATCTCTCAAATTCTTATTCGAAATTCTAGTTGGTATATCTGTGTATCAGATTACGGTCTAACTGCAATAATAGGGTTGCGTCTCTCGCAAATAGTTTATAGCAATTTCAATTCATAATTTCTTTTGATATTCAACATGAGTTGTTAAAATATTTTACGTTTTTGATGTTGTGAATTAATGTCCATTTAAGTTTCAGTAAAAATATAAATTATTTTCTAGCTCAAAAAAATTGTAAAATTTAAATATATTTTTGCGCCTATCTTGGCAATCCTAAATATATTTGATGTGTCAATGCTAACTGAGGTTGGTTTGCGTATTGGCTTTGGTTGATTTGGCAAAATCAGTTTACAAAATACAAGAGATTTGAAACCAGCTAAATGAGATTTCTGTGGAACCAAACAATTGGAATTCTGTTGAAAGATATTACTGTGGCACCCTCGAATGTGATTCTCTCAAAGTTCTGTTCATCGATAGCTATGGCATTGCCCGATCTTTCAGGCAGCATTCGGAAACCGTGTTAAAATAATGTAGCGTCTCTTGAGCCGTTTAAAGATCGACCCAATTTTTGTGTTTCTTCGTAGGAAGAGAGGTGCTGTGCACGGCCAGGCCATTATTCTTCGACCAGAACACATGGTAGTTGGAAGGAGCAATGTCTGACGAATAAATATAGCGTAAGACTTCCCAGTTCAGGGTTTTCATTTGTTTTGATTTTACGTTACTTTTACTTTCATGTGCCTTTCCTCATACTCCCATGTGTTCTTCAAAACGCTTTCCACCCCGAAAACGACCCAAATCGTATGGGAATAGGGTCGTCTTTGGGGTGAAAAACGAATTTCGTTTTTCAATAATCCAATTAACGCTGATAGTGCTCCCTTATAATGGTTTTGTTGGGTGGGAACAGCTCATATTGAATAGCGCATTTGATGACTCTTAGCGGGAGTTTTCTTCAAATGAAAACAAATAAAAGGAAAGCTTCCAGCGAGTTGTGTTTTGTGAGCACAAAGGTAGACATTTATAGATGAAAAAGGGATATAATAATTAGACAGCGAGTTTTGCAATATTTTTAGATAGAATTTTATCCTAGTAGGCCGGAGTAAATACGTTTTTAAAGAACCTTTTTGTGATTTGAGCCGGCCATATTGTGTTTTTTTGTGCTTCTGCAACACCCTTTACCCTGGGCATACTAGGATTTAATTTGATACATGAAAATATGAAAAATTCGCTGTCTAACAATAATGCATTAACATAAACAGTGTGGCCAGATGGTTCAACGTAATTTAATATTAATTATGCCATCTTTTGTAAGTCCCTCAATTCTTATTAGCACACCCAAAATTTATATTTTTTAAATAAAAGTTCTAATAGTTTAAAAACAAAGATTAATGTATAGAGAGTTTACCCGTTCCTAAATAAGGTTCGAATGTTCTTATTCTGAAGTGTTACAGAAATCTCCTCCAGCCAAATTCCAACCCAAAACCAAATCTCGATGAGACACAAATCTTTTTCGCTTGTTTTAAATCTCTCGTGTTTTGGTAAGATTTTGCTTAAAGCACCACCCCAATAATTTTTAATAAGCAAGAGTCATGTTGGAAATGAAAATGGATAACGTTATTTGCGAGAGATGGACCATTGATTAGACGTAGACCATTACTTAGACACGAAACTTTTTACTTGATTTTCAAAAAAGTAAATGAAATGTGACACCGACAGATTTTTCAATCTTTTTGCAAGCCAACAGGGAACAAAATCTTTAGAGATTTTCAGGAACCTCTTGATAAAGGAATTTTTTTTTTCCAATTTAAGAATATACCCATGTGTTCTACAAACCGCTTCCGCACCAAAAACGACTCAAATCGTATGGGAATTGGAACTTTTTTGGGTCGAAAGCGATTTGTAGAACACCTGGGATAAATTATTCTAAAATGCTGAGTAAAGAATTTAGTTTGTAAATTGGTAATAATGTTTTTTTTATTTATTTTTTAAATCCATTGTTCTAAACTCAAGCGAAGATTTGAGTTGAGTTGAAAAAAGTAGCTGTCATAACTCGGTCATGATTTCTTTCTGTTGAGCTAACAAATATCAACAATTACTGAATAGAGTACACACTTCAGCATCTTATGCCTTATTCATATGTGTTTAGTCATACGCAACTGCCAGTCATTTTAAACTCATTAGTTTTAAAGGTTTTTGGCTAGAGGATGTGTAGAGATCAGTAAACAGTGCTTAGCATAATTCACAAATATGTTTCTGGTGTCTGGTCCCAATATTATGCAAAATGTCAAATCCAACTTGCTTTTGTTCTAAAAAAGTTTTAAATATTTTTTGCCATACACTTAGAAAAAAAAATTAAGTATTCCTTACTTAAACAGGGGAAATTCAAGTACAAACGATCTCAAAAGTTCGAAAATTTTCAAATCTGAGAACAAAATTCTCATTTTAAGTTCGTTTTTTAATTATAAGGACCTTTAAACTTGAATTCAAATGTTTTCTATGACATTATTATTATTGGAACTTTAATGGTTTAAAATGGAAAACTGATTTCTGCGTGTTTTTAATATATTTTTTAAAGAAAAATAAAAAAAGAATTTTTAAATTTTCAGAACAAAACAGGACTTATTTCAATCACGGACATACTTAAATTAAGAATGAAATTTTTTTTCTGGGAGTACATCAATAATTGATATACCAAACTCAGAAAAAAAGCCATCATAAATTTAGGTATGACCGTGATTGAATTTGTTCGAAATTGCTTGGATCCTAAAATTCAAATTTAACCATAATAAAAAATCTGGAAACAAAACTATTCAAAGTTTAACGGTATTTAAAAAAATTACGAATTTTGGTCTTAAATTTGTAAATATCTAACTTAGAAGAATTTTAATATCGTTTGTTCTTGATTTTACCTTCTTAATAATTTTGTTTTCTGAGTGCATTAATATAAGATTTTGTGATTAATATAAGAGCTATGTATGTATTATAATTTTGACTTTCTTTGGGATAAACCAGAAAGCTTAATTTTCCAATTGATCTTTGAAATGTATGTTTATGCTTAAAAAACTTTATCTAATTTTGCTGACTTCTGTTTGAATTTTTTTTTTTTGCTAAATTTCAGCTAATGAAGTGTACCACATTATTACGTATACGCAACATGGCCTGTCGTTAATTAAACACTTTATAGTTTGCCGAAGTCTGTTCAATTGATTTTGCCGTTTGCTGCTGCAGTTTATCATCATCGAGAAGAACAAAAGGCATTTCTGCTTTGCATTTCTTTTATTTTGGTTTTGTTGCCATTATTGTTTACAAGAAATATTCTTCTAAACAACAACTTGTTTATATAATTGGGGGCTCTGCCTCTCAATTATTGAAAATTAAGTGCGGAAATACATTTCAATTCTTTATACACTTGATGTGGCCGGCGGCACATTAAAGTTTATGCAGCAATCAATACAAATGCAACACGTTGTTGCCTGCCGCTTTTTTTTCGGGTAAAAAATAAACAAACAATTCCGAATACCAACAAAGCTCGATCCGTGACAGCGTTCCGCACGCTTTGAAAGCCGTTTTGAGACTGAGACTCGGCAGCCAGCACAACGGAGTTGAGAAAACAGACAGCAAACAAACTTTTGAGTGGAAATGGTTGTCTGCTGCCGCCATTGAGTGAAAACGCGCTATTGAGTTTGGCGCACTTGTTGCACGTAGCCCATGCCGCCTCCGACAAACGGATCGTCTTGTTTTAACATGACAAGGTGCCATTTAGAGAGACTTCAATCTCCGCCTGCCATGCAATTATGAACTATTTTGACTGTTGTTGAAACAGGTTGGAGGAGGTACTGACGAGCGTATGTGTTTATGCAGATTACAGACTCTTGAGGTGAACCACTCTGGCTCGAGGAAGTTGCCTGTGTCTGAATGTGGGATAGCGAAATGACATTTATACCGCCCAGTGGCATTTTGATCTCTGACTTTATAGGAAATTGTCGCATGTTTGTTAATCAATTCGTTCCCATTTTGGCCTGACGAAAGCCCGCCCTAGAGACTTTGATATGGCCAATAACATTTATATATGGCTTTGGCTCACATTTGACGTTGATTAATAGCGTTTAAACTTACGGAAATGGTTAGACACGCGTTGGATGATCAGTTCTGTGTGGGATATCGCTCTTTGCTACCAGCAAATAAATCAATTGAGATGCAGTTAACATTTTATCAGAAATCCATCAAAACAATTAAGTAATTTGTTACACAACGAAAATGGTTGAGGGGGACAGACATGGAATGCATTAAATAGTCGAATATGTTTATGACAAGGAAATTGAAGCAGTTGTAAATTGTTGTTGACAAATGATGATAATTAATAATGATTTAAAAAATTATTATATAATTTAATTTGGGGTCATAATTTACAACGAAAAGTCATGGAAATCTTCATAATCAATTTATTTAGAAATAGGAAAAAAACTTACTGAATTTATACTAACTTTCTATCAATCAGAACGATTAAATTTTCGTGTTTTGAATTCCACTTTAAAATGCAATTTGCAGCTTTATTTTGATTTTATTTCTTTCAATAATAAATTTACAAAAAATGCCCAAAAGAGATAATAATTCGGCGCATAGAACAGCTCAAAATTGCAGAGGTCTGTTATAATGCTTAGCCTAGAGTTAGATTTAGGGCCGTTTTCTCATCTTCATGTTTTTGAAAACTAGGTGCTTTTTGAGGAAATCTATGTGGCCTACTTTTAGGCCGCTTTTAAAATCGCATCCGGGTCGTAGAGACACAAACATAGACATTTAAAAGTGGTTTAAAAGTAGGCAACACAACTTTAACCAAAAAGCACCTGGATTCGAAAAACACGAACATGAGAGGGTAAAAGCCCTTTTTTGTGGGATCTAACAAGAACACACAATTTTTATTGCAAGGTGATCCTGCAAAATCGTATTGATGCTAGTCATGCTAGTGCCCAAGAATGCCTCAATCTCACGGTATGTGACATGACGATCTTCCTCAATCATTTCACGCACAACACTGATATTTTGTGTTCACGGAATTCGTCGATGAGCGAACATGAGAAAATGCATTGTTACAGTTATGTTTACTGTGCTAAACGATAGTGCTTGGTCGAATTATAATGATGTTAGTTTATCGATGCATTCTTCTACTACTTGTCGAAAATTGTAAAAAAATAATTGTACGAAAATGTTCACAGTTTAACTCCATTTTTCTGCCAGCATGAATTTTACAAATCTATGTAAGCGTACAACAAAAAGTTGTAATTAGGCTTATCGCAGAAAATACCTAACTTTTTAATTCAATTCACAACTGGATCCTAATAATGCTAAAAGTGACCTTGGACCGAAATTTTTACAATGGTGGCCAAAAGAATTTTGACAAAAAAATCTTTATAAATATACAATTATATTTATATTTTTTAAATAAAAAGTCTTTACATGCTAACATTTTTATGGGATAGTGGTATGTAAGTGAGCTTTAATAAAAGCATAAATAGTTCACAATTGGATGATTGGATACGAAAATAATTATAAATAAATGTAGTGTCTTTTTTTTGTCGCGTGCAAGGAGAGACAGACTAGGCTGTTGATGGTGATCAAGAATAGTTCGCAAATGTTTCCTTCTGTCTGTTACATACATTTGCACTACTTCATGATACAATTTTTACCCATTTTTTTGATTACAGGGTATAAAATGGTTTAGTTTTTGGTAAAATGAGGCGCGCACACAGATGCACTCCTGTCCGCTCTCAAAAAGCGGTCTGCTAAAAATAATTGAAAAAAAAGTAAAATAATATAATAGGTCTGATAAGATTTTCATTAACCTTCCTTCTTTAAGGGTGGAACCTGCTTTAGGTAGTCAAAAATTTCGAATTTTTTTTATTGCTGCGATCGATTATTAATTTATTTGAGAATAGGCCCACAAAGTGACAGAGTTATCTTCTCAATGTTTCCTGAGATACACAGCCGAAACAAGGGTCGGGTCGCACGGTGCGAAACCGAAAACTTTGAAGCCTAATTTCTTGATTTTTTATTTTTAAGATTTCTCTGGGCGTGATTGAAAAGAAACTAATGAACCTATTTAATTGAATCTAAGCTTGCACTCTTCAGTACTAAATTCTCTTTTATTTAATCTAAAAGAACTGTTGAACAATTTTTTTCACGATTTTTATACCAAGTTGAAGTACATTTTTTTCACAGTTTTGTTTTAAAACCTCAAAAAAGTTGACATTTTTGGATTTCTTGAAATTTTTTTAGTACACATTTTTTTTAGTACAGAAGAAAATCATAATAATTAAAAATCTAATCGATTTGTTTGTTTCGGACAAGAATTACGACCTGTATCTTTCACGCCATTGGATAACTTCAGTGGTACGGCGTTCCACAAATTTCCATGCCACCCAAATTTTATGGAATATTTCAACTAAAAAAAAAATTTTTTTCTACTCTACAAACATACGTTTAATCACGCAAAAATTTAGCAGAGCTCAATTAATTTATTCCCTCCCAAAAAAATTTTTTTTTTTCTTGAGGTAATTTTTGTGCGTGAACTAAGTAGATCATGGTGAAATTGATTCTTTTGAATTGGCCAGCCAAATTATATTTTGTGTTCCTATTAAGACGAAACGAATTTGTATTCCTTTATCCTGTTTCTGTTGGCAGAATTAAATACACATGAAGAAAATCAATAATCCAGTAAGTGCCGGGAGCTGTAACGAAGTATTATAAGCCCATCCTAAGCTATCGTGCATTACAAAAACAAATATGGGCATTTCCATGATGTCGAACGCGGACGTTCGTACGACATAAAGTAAAAAAAAGTAAAAATAAAAGGCATTTTCAATTCGTTTTTTACTTTATAATGAAGGTATTGAGTAGCACTGTAAATAGTGCTAAAGCGAATGACAGGTGAAATACTGATTCCAAAATAATGGCAAAATAAGAAGCGATTTGAACGGGACAAAAACAGAAGTTGTTTTCGGGGCCACCTACATATAGCCAGAACTTAGCGAAACCTGACGCATTTCTAAAACCCAAAATGTTTTAGAATCTTATGCATGAATGTTACTTTGGAATGGTTTTTAGTTGGTTCAAAAATCTTCAGTACTTTTTTTTAAATAAATAATAATCTGATTCGTAACGGGACATTGCGAACGGGACATTTTTTCCAATATGATTCAAGTGGGTATGATTATGTATATATTTATGCATTTTAACTATAATCAATAACTAGCACTATTCCCGATGTTGCTCGAGTCTCTACAATTCCATTCAAATGTTTTTTGCACAAAACACAAAAAATATTAGAATGAATTAATTTTTAACCACTAAACTTTACCCTTACGGACGCGAACGGGACCAACTTTGAACGACATTAAAATATAACAAAAAAATGTTTAGCAATTGGGATTTTTTTTATTTAATTGCTTATCAAAAAATCTGTTTGTGCTAAACTTTCCATGCATTCACTTCTTCAATTTGTGACACACTGATAACTAATGTTCTTTTTCGGTATCGAACGGGACATTGAAAAATGGACTAAAGGAAACCAAAAATTTGCAGCTAATCGCGATAGCATTGTACCCTTTGCCTTTTTTTTTAGATAAATTATGATGTAAGAGACATTTTGTAGAATACTCTTTATCATTTATGATCTTTCTTAAAGAAGATAATAACAAATAAAGTATGCAATTTAAAATGGCAAAAAAAAAAGAAAATGCACTTTTGCAACTTTGCTGTCGATAAACTCATTGAGGGTAATGACCATATGTTCACTTTAATTAAATTAGTTAAATTTGAATGATTCTTTACCATAATATGAATAAACAGAGAGATTTCAAGAACTTTTAGTTTTTTAGCCTCGGTGGACATTTTGGCGGAAATGCCCATATGCAAGTAGTGCATAGGATTTGGGCACTTCTGGTGTAGTACAAAACTATGTTTTGCATAAAACTTTTGGTGTGGTGATATGAAAATCTACCGAGTGATAAAGATTATTTTTCCCCATTTTTTTCAATATTTGCTTGGGCGGTAGCTGGGCTGCTATGTCAATCATCAACTAGTCGACAAATGCTTAATTAATGAATATATCAGAAGTTTATCGGAAGGTTTTAAGTTAAGCATTAAGTTACCATATGCTAGGACGCATTAGGCATTTTATGTCAAAGTGAAATAAATCAGCAAAAATAAGTTAAATTTTAAGTTTAAGTAAAGATAATGTTCTCGAACCTTTTTCGGCCCAAAGCTCCTTAAAAATAACTACCCAATAAATGGGTTAAAAGTCCAATCTAAAACCTAAGTATTAGAACTAATTAATAAACAATTAAATAAATGATGTCATTGTACAAACAACTGACCAAACTATTAGCGAAATATTCTTCCGCTAGAATTATTATTATTATTTCGCCACAAAAGAACCCACATAAAAAAAGAAAGAACATTAGCTTAATTATTCCCGCTGATATCACAAATCTCGCTCTCTCTTGGACTATAAAAGCAATTTTTCATTCGAATGATTATGAACCACATGTGCAATTTAAAAGCCACAAATCATACAACCAAAAAAAAAAAATGTTTTCACTTTGAAAATTTTAAATCGAAACCGCCTTTGCGTGTGCTAGCTGTCTTCTGGTAGAAAGAATAAATCTAGTGGCAAAAAAATTTTGTGGATTTTATTTTGTTTTTTTTTTTTGTATTATGGTGAGTCATGGCATTTTTGAATAATACCAAATATATAACAATGCCAATGCAAAATCTCACACATATGCGTAGATGTTATGATGTAACGTAAATTAACTAAAACCATTTTAGTTGCGATTCCCCCATAAATAAATTAGTAAATACTAAATTCATATTTGATTAGACAATTAGTTAAGGCCTGAATATTCAAGATAAATCTGACAGTTCCACCTTTAACAAACAGTGTGGGCTGCATTCGCTGACATTGAAATAACATTTGCGGTGCAGTTAAGATCTGTAGTTAATATTCAATATATATAAATATGTACAAATTGTATTTGGTTGTTTGGTTGTTCTACACGTAATTGGCATTGTTGACGCGTGGTTTACAACCTTGCGAAAGTGTCACGGCCTCAGTTGCCAAATTTGGAGCATGTTTTAACACTTCACTTGTTGGTGAGAGGGGATGGGAGATTTGCGGACATTTATCGCCATAAATTTATCACTCAAACAGCAGTTAATGTATTTGTGTATTTGTTTTTTATTTTTTATTTATTTGCGCTCCAATTGAAAGCAGAGCACAAACACCAACAACTACCACAGAATGAACCTGAACTGTGGTGATGCTTGTCATGTCTTACACCTTGACGGTGACAGACCCAGGGAGTTCAGGGCTGGCTGACGCAGCAAATGCTGCGCGTGGGCGTAGGCCGTCGCGCCGGGTCGTTTGTGTTTGCCTGTTTAATTATATGGAGTCGGAGACGGGCCAAGCGGTGAATGTTTTTGAAGACAATGAACTTGCAATGCAATGCAGAGTTGTGCTGGGTATTTATGAGTAAGTGAACAAAAATGAGTAGAGGTGAACATAATCTTCTTCAATTGTTTTCCATATTAAAGGGTAAAAGGGCATCAAGAAGTTGTGCAAATTTATGTAACAGGACATCAAATTTCCACTGAACAAAAAGGCAAAACTGAGCACCAAAAGAAGGTAAAGTGAAGCACTGAACAAAGTAACTCACTTCATTCACTCACTTAAAAGAGAGCGGCAAACCCATGAAAATTTATATCAAACTTGACCAGCATTGCTCTCAACTGTGGCAAGTTCATTAGTTGTTAAATAAATATATATATGAATGCAGCACAATTCCTCCTTGTAAACTAAAGATTTATAGCAGGTCCCATCATTGCTCCAATAAATTGCCAAGACAGGGCAATTAATTTGCCACGGCATTATAAATTGATCAAACACAAAACCAGTTCAGAATGGTTTATTCTATCTTAACTTAAACCACCAAACTCAGGCAGAATTTCAATTTTGTGCTGCCATTTTGTTAGTTTCACCCACAAGTATGCTATAAAAAAATGTCTTACCTGCTCGAAACACTTCGCCACAGCCATCGCAACGGGAAGCAAACTGCGCATCATAACAATTGCCGCAATAGATCTTATCCGCCTTGGCGCCAAATTGTTTATCCACCAGCGATAGATGACACTTGAAGCACAGAAAACAGGCCTCGTGCCAGTGCTTGTCTTTGTAGGAAAGATCCTAGGGGAGAAAAATGAGGAAAAATTAGGTTAAATGAATATGGTTTGAGAGGCCCAATGGGATCGTAAGTCAACTTGGCTTAAGTCTTGAATATATATCGCTAGATTTAAGACCAGGTTAGTCAAGGTGAGCGGGACGGGACGAATTTGAAAAAGTGCGGTTCGGGCGGGATAATTTTATAATCCTGAAATTCCCGAGGGGAAATATCTTCGGGTCCCGAATTTTTTTAATGGTTCATTTAGGTCCGAGAAAAAACCTTTCTGACCAGCACTTTAAAATCAACGATTTAAGAGCCAGTCAAGTGGATATATATAACTAAAATATTTATGAAATTAAGCATAGGTTAAAGATTCTAGCAACTAGCGCAAACGTTGCTGGATATTGGAGCAAATGTTCTAGCAAAGCGAGAATTCTTAATGAGTAAAAAAGACGGAGCAATAAAGTTGGAATCTGTTACTGAAATTTTTATACAGTACGAGTTAGAACAATGTTTTAGAAATAGCTTTATTGTCACTGACAATGGAATCAATATAAAAGCAGCTTTTAAGCATTACAACAGAATTTCATGTGCACGCCACAATTTAAACATGGTCATGACAGATCTATTCCAAAAAGGGAACGTTACAGAGATGAACACCTTGTTGGATGCTTCAAAGTCCTTAGTGGGCCATTTTAGGCACTCTGAAACTAACATAGACTGTCCAAACTCTTAAAGAGAAGATGAAACTCTGTTTTCACTATGCTTGATAGTATTTTCGATTCGTTCACTGAAGTTCAAACACTTATAGCGGCAAGTAATGCAACAAATAAAAGGTAAAACAGTTCTGATAAAGCGGTGTGAACCAACTACTTTTCATTATAAAGCACTGTTATTGAATCCTCCTTTAAAAGAGTTAAGTTTCTTGTCCGCAGAAAGACGGAATGATGTTTATGTAAAAGTAAGATCTATGTTAGAATTAATTAAAGGTTTAGGGGGTCTAATAAGCAACACAGAAAATAACTCTTCAGTTAAAAATACTTCGAATCGATTCGCAGAATTTATTGAATATTCGATAGATAAAGATGATGAAATATATTTTTACACACATTGAGTTAAATATATGGATCAAGTATCTATTTTGTCTATTTTGAAGGACAGTACTAAGCTTCCACTAATGCAAAAACTTCCAAGGCAAGTATTTTATTCCCCCACTTCATCAGCAACCAGTGAAAGAGTGTTTTCTACCTCCAGTAGAATTATAAAAGATTTCTAATTGAAAATGTATCTATAAATAAATAAAATACAATGGTTCAGAATGTTTTCCTGAAAAATTTGGAAAAACGAGAAGGCAAAGCTAACTTCGACTGTGCCGAAGCTTTAATACACTTGCAAAAGCTCACATCCAACTAATTTAACCGATAAAATATATAAAGGATATAGATATCGGATATTTAAAAATTGTAAATTAATTGAGGATCAAAATTGGATACCACAAAACAAAATTTTTCTTGGTAAAACACATTTTTCGACCGATCGGTCCTATGGCAGCTATAGGCTATAGTCATCCGATTTTGATAAATTTTTCCAAAATTATGTAGAAGCATATAAAACTTATATATACCAAGATTGGGAACGCTACGATGGAAAACAAACGAGTTTTTCTCACAAGAACTTGTTTTTTGACCGACCATTTCTATGGCAGCTATATGATATAGTCATCCGATTTTGATAAATTATTCCTGTATTATGTGAAAGCATATAAAACTAACATATACCAAGATTGGTGACGCTATGATTAAAAACAAAAAAGTTTTTCTAGCTAGAACTATTTTTTTGACCGATCGTTCCTATAGCAGCTATATGATATAGTCATCCGATTCGGCCGGTTCCAACATATTAGTTGAGTGCAGTAAAAACAAGACTCTGTGCAAGATTTCAGCTCGATAGCTTTAAATCTGAGGGACTAGTTTGCGTAGAACAGACAGACAGACGGACAGACAAGCGGAAATGAACTCAGCTCGTCGTCCTGATCAAGAATATATATAGTTTATGGGGTCGGAAATGAATATTTCTATGCTTTACAAACTTCTGGGCAAAATTAATGTACACTTTGCAAGTGTATAAAAACTATAAAATACATAAGAACATGATAATAAAAATTTTGTTGAAGGAATCAAAAAATTTTCGGGATTTGGGACGGTCGGGACAATTTTAACAAAAAAATTTAAAAAATGTATCGAAATCGGATGACTATAGCATATGGCTGCCATAGGACCGATCGGTCAGAAAATGTGTTTTACTAAGAAAAGTTTTTTTTATAGTATAAAATTTTTATTATCAATGATTTAAAAATTTAAAATATTTGATATCTATACCCTATATATATTTTACCGGTTAAATCAGTTGGAGTAAACTTTTTCAAGTGTATTAAAACTTCGCCACAGTCGAAGTTAGCTTTGCCTTCCCGTTTTACATGTTCTTAAGACAAAAACTTAACTCCTTAAAACGGACTCCAAGAGTGCGAGATTCGGGCCAAATTATATAAACTCTCTAAGCAAAGAGAATGAAGACCATTTAAATTTTTTAATTTTTCAAGAGTTTCGTTTAAATTCGTGACACGACATTTATAAGTTTATTCCTTATTACAATATTTCAACTCACCTTCGAATCAATGCCAATGATCTTGTTGCACTCCTCGCAAGTGTTGGCAAAAACATTTTCATAGCACTTGATGCAATATGGATGATCATCGCGGATGACATAACGTTGGCCGGTGAGGCTCTCATCGCATTGCCAGCAGCAAAAGTGGCCCGAATGCCAATCCTTGTCCATGGCTTTAGTGTATTCGCCACTGAAAATTAACTGGAAGCAAATAAAACGCCGAAAAGTTGGTAAGCAATCCACGTGAAGTATTGGAAAGTTAAACAAATACAAGTTAAATTTAATTTCGGTGTTGTGCAGTGTAATTGTGAATATGTTGTTCATTAAGTATCTCTGTATTTTTAACACTTTGTTTTGTAGTTTTGTATTGTATATATATGTATATTATATATATATTTGTATTTGAGTTTGTTTTTGTTGTCATGTGTGGTTTTTGGTGTATAAACAAAATAGAGACATTTGGAGACAGTTTTGTTGTGTGGTACCTTTTAGTAAACAGTTTTGCTGAGGAAAGAAAGTAGTAACGTGTCGTTTTGTAAGAGTTCGATATGCGAGTACTTAAGTTTTCTTTTGGAATGAGAGTTTGGAATGTTTAAAAAAGAGTAGAGATATGCATACATATGGATACAAAAAACAAACAAGGGGGGCCCATTTGGGGGCCAACCCCCCATCAAAAAACAAACGAACTGCCACAAAACTGTGTGAAAAAACGTTACACGTCACCTACCCCCTTTCCTCAATGGAAGCATCCACCTCCACTTCGCTGATTTGCACTTCCGATTCGCGACGCTTCGACGTTTTCTTGACCTTCTTCGTTTTCTTGACTTCCGTCACCGTTTGCATAATTTCCACATCCGCCATTTTGTGTGTTGCACTCTAATGACCGACTGAACTTTCTAAAATTATTTACTCGATCCGTTCGAACGTTCCGCGGAACGCGAGCCAAGAAAACGTTTTGAACTTTGCCGAGTCGAGATCTCAACTGGCGCAACAATTTTTGAAAAGTTTTTGAAATGGTGCAGCGACTGTGCGAGCGCGTGCGTGTATCTAGTTTCGCCAGAGACAAGTGTAAAAATAAAATCTCGAGAGTCTCGTCAGACCCAGGCGGTGGCACAGCAGGAGAAGAAAAAACACACGCAAGCATTTGCTCTCTTCTGTTCCCATTGTGTGGTTGTTCTTGTTCGAATGTGGAGGCAGAGATCGCTAATCATTAGCGGCATTATTGAATGTTAAATGCAACGGCAATTTTTGGCCAATTTGCCTGCAATATATCTAACACTTTGCTGAAAATATTGAAATATTTCAAATGTTTTTCGAACAGCATTTAAAATGTGTGGGCGCTGGCCTGGCACACACCTGCCTGCGCTTGGGGGTGTGGCATGTCAGAGAGATTGAAAAAATTAAATTTTCCCAAAAAAAAATCACTTTTTCTTTGTTGTTGGTGGAGCGGCTGGCGCTTGTGCACACGACACACAAGTCCCCTCCAATACACACACACACACTCCCTCTCAAAAATTACTCACACTGCGCTACACACTGCAAAACACCGATGGAGCATAAATTCCCGTGTCTGGCATATGTACTTGTCGCACTCGTAATATCCATATACCTATCAGATACAATATATGGCTACGAATTTATCTATCAGATTCAAAGCGTGGGATATAAAGATTTTTAAGATTTTTAATTGATTTTTCGTTGAGCATTTGCGTGGGGCCGATTACGTATACAATTAATATGAGGTTTTTCACATTCCTTGTATACATTTTGGCTGTATCTTTACACCATTTGGCATACAAGCATCATGCTAAAAAGTCTTGGGAAAATTTTTACCAAATGGTAAACAGGTGTCTTAGATATGTTAAAAAAAAAAAAAAAAAAAAGGCTTTCATTTAAGAATGGAAAAAAACTGAAGACTATTTTCCAAATTGAGTTTTTTTTTAAATATTTCTATTAGTTGCTAACAAGCAATATAGGAAAAACATTATCCATAGCTTAACAGATTTTATGTTCTGATTATATAAATATCTAAAAATTCAAGTTAATATTTTTAATAAAATTGCACTGTATAGTACTTTCTAGTTAAGAAAATCTGGTCACACTGTGTTTTGTAATCCACTAAAGAAATAACTGGCAAATTCCTTTAAGAATCATTCGAAAGCGTAAAGAGACGAAACTGTTCTAAACATGAGGTGACCAAATGATGATGCGAACGCGAGACACATGAAGAAGCTTGGAGGTGTAAGGGTAATCCAATTCTTTATCGAACCAAGCAAACTCATTGCTGTACTGCCTATGATAGAAATATGGTTGTTAAATCAATGCATACCTCCAGATCTTACATACCCAAACTGTAAAGGTCCTCTCGGTACTCCGGAGGTAACACATACTGTCTCGGAGGACAAATCATTTTATCAGAAGTGTCACGTAAATCTCTTCCAACCAAATTGCAACCCAAACCCAATTGTCGATGTCCCCGAAATCTGTTTCGGTTGGTTTCAAATCTCTCGTGTATTGAGAAAAGATTTAGCTAAATAAACACCTCAAACAATTTTTATAAGTAAAATTAATTTTGAATACGTAAACAAGATTATTTTTCTGGATAAGTTTGTTTGTTGCCAAATATAACTCTATTGCATCTTATTATTAGAGAAAATTACTTGTGAATTGAAAAAAAAATAAAACAAATTTTAATTGAACTTTAAATTAACTAAAAACAAGATACATTTTATTTGAGAAACACGCGACTCTGTTCGACGATCATAGACACAAACCTTCTAGTTAGTCCGTGTTTACACGATAAAGTTTGCTTCATGAAGCTCTCTTCGATTTTGTTTTGAAGCATTTTCAAAACTTTATGAGCATTTACATGATGCAGTTTGCTTCATGCACTTCGATTTCATTTCGCCTTAGAACACGAGTTATCGATAAGCAAATAACCCACAAATCAACCCTACATCAGTTCAATCGGAACAAAGCAAAGGAGAATTATCGAAAAGCTTCATGCCACGGTAGGTCATGAAGCTTTGCCAGTTTCGGCTGCCCCTCTTCACCTCTTTCCCACAAAAAAAACTTCATGAAGGAAACTTCATCGTGTAAATGCGGACTTAGTAGGTACTAACTATGAATTCTTTCAGTTCAGTGTCCCCGACGGATTTTTTTTTGGCGTTTTGCAAGGGTCGCTAAGCACTTTTAACAAGAAATTTATATATATATTTTTTTTTTATAAAAGGTCCGGTACTCGTTCAGATGCGGGAGTTTATTAATATATAAGGTTCGGTTAATTATCAGGCTGAAATGACCCAAATTTCGTTTTGCTTTCTAGTGTGACCGTACTCCAATCGAGAACCAATCGGCTAAAAAATTGTTTTTGGTTGGCAAAACTTTTTTGGTTTTTATGTTAGCGCTTCTAAACTCAGCAATAATGAATAACATATGTTTTAAAAATGTTCTGCAAAATTTTGTTACAGTCGGGTAACTGCATCCTATCGCTACCATAGGACCGATCAGCAAATAGGTTTTAGTATGAAAAACTTTTCTGTTTTGAATATAAGCGTTCCTAAACTTACCAATTATGAATACTATACGCTTTTAAAAAGTTCTGCAAAAATTTGGTCAATACCGGACGATTTTATTATATAGCTGCCAGAGAACCAATCGTTCGAGAAAACTTTTCATATTTTGATGGAAGGGCGGTCCAGGGAGTTTTTAAAGTGTATCGAACCGCTTATTTGTGCTCGTAAACTGAACCAGTGTTTTTCGAAAATGCTGAACCAAACCGTAAACCGGTGAAAACGGTTCGGTTCAGTTATCGATGAGTTTTATGATGTAAAGCAGGAGTGCTCACTGAAAGCATTTGGAAGAGTAGTCACCAATTGAATTTTTTGAACAAAATCATTCGTTGACAAAAACAAAATCTACGTTGACTTGAAACCAAATAGTTCTTGTGTTCGTGCAACTACAGCCCTAGGAAAGAAATAGAAGAAACACAAGAAATGTCTTCCGCGTTTGCCGCGATCTCTGACTGTGACTTTGTATGCTCGCGACTATAGCGGTGAGCTAACCAACAACAAAAGAGTCCTGCAAGCAAAAGCGTTGGTCACCTTTTATGTAAAATCTACTGTCACTTGTACATTTTGAATATATACATTTTTTCCAAGGTGTGTCCTCGTCAATGTAAATTTAGCCTTTCAATACCTTCAAGTTCTCTATTTAATGTTTATAGAGAAATTAGAACTCGTTCTGAGAGTAGACTGATACTATTAGATAGCTGGAAATGCTTTGGCTTATATTTCGTTTAAAGTTTAGAAAATTAAAAACGGAATCTGGCGTGAACCGAACCAAACCCGCGGTACGGATTGCAACAAAACCATATTATGAACCGGACCTGTGGTTTAAAATCTCTGTGTACCACAAAACCGATCACAAAATAATTCAAAATTTCTGCGATCTCCCTAAACCGTATTACAATCTTCTTCCAAACAATGTTGTATTAGAACTTCCGCACAGTGGAAGTAAGCTTTACCTTCTCGTTTTTCTCTCGATTTTTCCATGGTTAATAATCGTATTTCGGTTGCGGTTCTGATACATACATATGTTTCATAGTTTGTTTATTTAAGGACCGCTTAATACTTCCATTTAAAATCTTTAGCAAAATACTACGAAAATACAAACATGTTTTAGTTTGGCCTCGTATTGGAAATACACAATTTTATTCATATTAAAGCATAACAAGTTTTCCATTTTTCGAAAATTCCATCAAACTGTTTAAAAACACATAAAATAAACGCCCCACAACTTATACATTTTTGCTGCTGTTTATAAATTAGCTAACAAATTTCAGCAAATTGAACGACAACAAAGGGCAAATGATCAAGGTAAAATATCAACAAAATTTTTACAAAATATAAATTTTTGTTCTAATGACAGTTCAATAGCAGAGAACAATTAACAGGGGATGGTAGTCTAGGTCGAGACAAACAAAAACAAATATAAATATGAATAATAAATCGTAATCATTAAATCGTGAAATTTTTTGGCGTTAGAGCAGAAGAAATCCAAATTTTGATGTACATAAATCTCTCGACAGGATTTGCTGTGAATTTATGTGAATTTTTATATATGTGAGAATGTGCTGCTATTTTTGCGCCAGACAACCAACAACTGCATCAGCAATGGAGTGCAGTGTAATGCAATCTTGAAACCATCTATAAATAAATGCAATTCGCGAATCTTTGATAAAAGTTTGCGTGTTGTGGCTGGCTGGCATTTTTCACGCAGGCGTTAATTGGGTCATAAATTTATATATTTTCCAGATTATTTTTATAATTATTTTGTGTTGTTTTTTTTTCTGGTTGTTGTATAAAGAGCCATAAAGTGTGTGTGTTGTTCGTTTATTTTTTTACTATTTAAAAATACATTTGATCTTTGTAATCGAAATGAAATGAGCGCGGGTGGGAACTGCGTCAGTCGGTCAAGTTTAAGTTTGTTTGACATCAAAAAGCAGCTGAGCATGAAATGATGATATAAATTTGCCTTAATTTCCAATCAAATGAAATCAAATGGAAAAATGACACTTAACCATATTTATGAATTATGCATAAGTCTGGGAAAATCATACAACAAAATAAGATTAAAATGTCAAATTTGAAAATGTGCGCAAAAAACAAAAGGTGTTTCATTTTGCCAAAAGAAAAACTCATTTGCCAGCCGAACGCACAAATTTCAAGTGAATTTTGAAATAATTTAAGGCAATTCTTTTTTTTTGGCCAGAACCGCAAATATATATATATAAACATATACATATGTATCCCCAAAACTAAATACAGAGCGCACACAAATTTTAAGCAAAATAACCGCAGGCTTTTAAGTGTGCCTCGAAAGAAAAATGAATTCATGTCAAAGACAAACTATTGAATAAGACTTTTTGGCAACGTTTTTGCGTGCACCGAAAGATGCCTGCTTATAGTATACAGTACTTGTACCTATTATACATACATACATACTATATCCATGTGCCATTGCGTAATATGTTTTACAAAAATAATTCTTCAAACATGCGAGTATCAGTGCAAAAAGTAAAGTGGCCCCTAAGTGAGCTGCGTAAACAAATCACTCGAGTGACACACTTTCCTGTTTGTTGTCATAAATATTTTAACATTTCGAAATGCGAGAATTTTTCAATTTCACACAAATTTGACAGGCCACGAAAACGAATTTGTTATCTTAAAGGCTTTCGCAGATTTCTTTTGGACTCTAGTGACTTTTGTTTAATTTGACAAAGGATATGACAACGAAAAGTTGACAGTAGCATTTCAGCGTAATGCAAATATTATATCTATATGTGATAAAACAGAGCAAAGAAATAAATGAATGAATGAATGAACGGGAGGCGCTGTGTTGCATGAAACGAAAGTGTTGACGACTGCGTTGAGTAGCGTGACAGAACTGTATTATTGCATATTTTTGGGCAGAAAGTGTGGCATACTTTTGGGAATGAAATATAAATAATCATACAAAATGAAAGCGCACAAATTGATGTTGAATAAACATTTATAAGAAATTTTTTGTATATTTTGTCAGATTATGATTCTGCTGTTCTCTAAAAGAAGAACCGAAGCTTCTTCTTCTTCTCCTATTTTTCCCAAAGAATAGTTCATATCAGAGTTACCTTTAGAAAGCGGAAAAACAATGAAATCAGTACTGCGTAGAAAACTAGAGAGTTTAATATCATTTTATTTTGGAAGTTAATGCCAACTACAAAAATATATACAGATGATAGACAACAGTGCGTATGAGTGAGAACAAAAACTTTAGACAGATCGTTCTAAAGCAGATAATTGTCAATTCGTGACATTTCTTCTCGGTTCCAATGCATCTGATGGTTATAGAATTAAACCTTTATTGAAATATATGTCAGAAAATCTGTGTGCATTGAATAATGTATCATTGAACAAGTTCAGGAAGCAAATATGGCCTGACTGCTTAAAGTCCTTTTCATCATTACAGATTAATGACTTAACATCTTAAAAATCAGATTGTTGAGTTGCCTACTAATGCAGGATTGAAGACTACACAATCAATGATGTCGACCAGTTTATAAATATGGATAGAGAGGATCGAAGAACTTATGGAGATGAATGAAGACTAAGACAGATGAGGATGGAAATGTTGAGAATCAAAAAGGCGATTTAATTTCAATTTAATTTTGAAATCAACTTCTTAGTCGGGTTGGTGAATGGATTAAAAATGTCAATTTAAGCGCACAAATTTCTGAGGACATTAATGCTGCCACTTTGCCATTAAAATACACAAACAAAATTTAAATATTTAGAAATTTATTTGTTGGTATCAAGTCAACCATTGCTCAATTAAAAATAATAAATATTCTTAAGGGACAAAACTTATATAATATACGTTTTTTTTTGAGCTGGAACCAGTTAGAAAATGTGCATTGAATTGTATGGAAAACTTTAATTCACTTAGCGGCGTTTCACTTATCGGGCATATTTTTCGGTCCGAGTTGAGGCCGTTAAGTAAGGATTGGATGTAGTAAACAGAAATCCATTATTTTAGAGTGATTTTTTTAGCTGGCCTCAAATGGATCCAAACTGTTGTGCAATGTTCAGCTGCGATTTTCATTTTACACGATTTTCAAAATTTTATAATTTTTTGGTTCATCTTTGAACTCAAAATTGCCGGAACGGAATCGACAAACCCTATCAAAAACTGTAAAATAGATTTTGGGGTCACCGCGCGCTTTGTGTTCATCTAAATGTCAATTACAATAAATGCTAAAGTTATTGTCCTGTTATTTGATAAGCGTGAAGCCTATTAAATATTTCTCCCAGGCAAGACATATTTCGAAACTGCTCATTTATGGATTTTAAATACGCACCGGTATGTTTGCAATTCGACTATTTTAAAGAATTTGTCTTCTACTTATGAAAAAAAAATTTTTTTGGATTTTTTTGTTTTGCTTTATTCTTATATTCCCCTTTCAAAATGTTTTAGCAGATATATCCATTTTAGTGGAGCAATGTTCTTGCTAACGTGAGTATTTTCTACGTTGCTCAAAAAACCCTGTTCAAAGCTAGAAGACCCCCTTAAAGTATCGCGGCTTACTGCAATCCTTATTGGGAGCGTTTGCTCGCTCACACTAATCATCTGACCACTGGCCTGGCTAGGCCACTCTAAAATAAGGTTTCATCTGTCAGACTTTTGGATTTATAAACGATTAACCTCAGGATCGCCTAATAAATTTTTATTTTAAAGAACCCAGCTTGAAAGCATACAATTTGTATGCTTAATAAATATTATATACCAAAATAGCTCATATCCAAAAATCTCCAGAGATTTAACATTATCGTTTGGATTTATATAAGGGTCATTCTATCCATTCCATTCAGCCACCACATTTTTTTTGTTCCAACTTTATTATTGATACGACAAGTATATGTTTATTTGATGGCGAACGTTTCGAAAGTTGAAAACGACTGGTCAAAATCAACTAGATTCTAGAACTAGAACAAACATATTTCAGAATTTCTGGTCTCTTTATGTTTTTAAAATTTCGAAATCTCTAGACTTTCCGTGTCACTTCGGATATTCTAATATCTTTACAAGGGCATTAGTAGAAGTTTACCGACTAAAACCACCTTAGCTTTTAACACAGTTCAGTCCTTGGAAAGATTCTATTGTATATAGACAATCCTAAACGGAAGGCTGAATATAATACATGACACTTTAAGTGCTTTATTTTCTCTCAAAAGGCTGACACGAGCATTAAAAACGATAAACCACATTAAACGACAAATAAATATAGATATGAACTTATGGGCTTATAACAAAAATTTGCATCACGTCTGATGTGTGTCACCCCATCATTGTGCTGTCAAACGCAAAACGATGACATCATGCCAAATAAAAGCAGACAAATGCAAATTGGGCCATACATATGGTATATGTGTGTTTGGCCAATTGTGGCTATTTGTGAATGTCAGTGCACTTGGGGAGCAAGTGAATGATCTCAATGCTCGAGTATTTTTTTGTGGCCAATGCAATAATTTGACACAAACACACACAGATACCACATTTTGGCCGAATCTATCTAATAATAGCCACAACAACAGCCGCACAAGTCTGGCGTCAGATGCGTTGAATGAAGTGAAGAAGGCATAAACGATGTTTTCATATACACAATTTGTATTTATTCGCATGATTTATAAAGAAATTTGATAAATAACTAACTCATATATATATATATATATCGATCGGGGGTCTGGTCGTTAGTATAATACATAGTTGATGATCCAATGGGGCGGGCAAGTGTACCCTCAGTCAGAGGAGGCGGATATGTTTTTTTTTTTGATCTGAGGAACTGGGCTTATGAACATGTCTATAAGAAACAAAAAAAAAAGGTAATGTAAATATAATATGCAAAAAACAGTATTTTGTATCAAGCAGCCTAAAAAAGCGGATAAAAGTTGGCATCTTTAAGTATGTCAAATGAGTCGACAATAGAACGTGCTGGCGCCACAGCCACCGCAGTGGAAGTGGATGAAATGGAGTTAGTGCTATCGAGTTCGTCCAACGAAGAGGCGGGTGTAATGCACACACTATGTTCCGCGCTGATAATGGAGAGTAGATTCTCCTGAGCGGATTCGGGTGTTAAGTTGGTTGACACCGAAACGGGAGCAATTTCAGCCAAAGCTATGGCCAAAGCCTGATCTAAATGTGAAGGCGTTTCTTCCACTTTGCTGGATTCTTTGGAGGACTTTTTGCGTTTTTTGTTAGCTTTCTTGGGCAAGGGTTCCTCTTCCTCTCGTTCTGGTAATTCAAACTCGGCAATGCCCGCCAGTTCGTTAGCCACAAAGGCCACACTGCTACGTGGTGAGAATAGACCATTATTTGGAGTCTCCTCAGTTCTTGAGCTACGTCTTGATCGTGACTTTCGTTTGGGTTCCTGTTCATTATTACCCCGATCCGAATCATTATCATCGCGCAACTCTTCCTCAGTTTTGCCACCTTTGCGCATTTTCTTTTTACTTTTCTTTTTTTTGGGTTTTTCAATCGAAGCTTCCTCTTCAATAGGCGCTTGCTCTACAGCTACCGTTTCCAAAGAAGTTTCGGCTTCTCCTAGAGTTTCTTCCGCTAAATCTGGTAATAAGTCACGCACGGGACTGCGGCTAAAGAGAGTAATGCTTTCGCCACCCAAGCTAAAACGGCGCACATCAATTAGTTCACCATTCTCTTCTTGCTCCTTTGGCTCCTCCATTAAAGTCTCCTCCTGAATATTAACTTGTATTTCGGCTTCTCCCTCACCATTGTCATCCAGCTTGAAGTTCTTACGCCAATTGTACTCTCTCTTGGGTATATAATTCAAATCCACCTCAATTGGAGCCTCTTCTACATCCACCTGTAGCTGAGGATTATAACCATAGCGTGTGCGTAGACGGGTAGACTGCCTAGCGGCTATGTGAGCATCACCTAGATAACGCATTTCCGTATCCCTGCGCTCACTCTCCACCAGACCCAAGGCAATGTCCACTTCATGATGCCGCGGTGATCTAGCCAGCTCCCTGGTCTTAGCCCACAAAGCATAACGTTCACTATCCGAACTGGATTTCTCCTTTTCCGACTCACTTTGCTCACCATTATCCGAGGGTAATTGCTCTTGTACCATAGACTCGAAATCACGGAGTATGCCCGATTGTTTACGATTTTTTACTGCCTCATTATAGATTTGCTCTATAAAAGAGTCGGGATCGGAATAGGGTGTAGCCCCACCCACGGCACCATCATCCAAACCATAATCCAGAAAATCTTCTACATGATCCACCTCCTCCCAGTCATTGGCACCACGATTGGCATAACGATCAGCATTACGTTCGGCTTCCTCACATTCGGAGGTATCATGATGGGATTCATCGGTGGGTTGGGTACGCTCATTATTGTCCGAGATACCTTCATCGAATTCCAACTCATATTCATCTTCAATTTCCACCACAGTCTGTCGTTCATCTTCACTATCATTCGAGCTAATCTCCTCATTATCCTGACCAGCCAGTATATCGAATTTATAAATGGCATTGGTGGCATCAAACTCAGCTGCCTCCGCCTCGGCGGCCAAAACGGCGCGCGCCCAGGAATCCTGGGATTTCTCTGCATCCTCTTTAAGCCAAGCTCTGATACCAGCTGGTGTACATAGTTCTATTTGTGATATATACACATAATCATCACTTGGATACTCCTCCACGGGTTGCTCTTGAGCCAATGAATAACGTCTAAAATGATGATACTCGTCTGGCTCCATATCTTGCATTACAGCCGAATCTGAAGCCCGCCGCTCACTGTCTAAAAAATCGGCATTCAAGTGACGAGAAAAGTTCTCAAAACTAACGCTGGAGGCAGCCAACTTGTCTAACAATTGATCCTGTAACTCTCGTCTAGCTGCCTCGTCTTCAATATTTTTCAGACAGCCAACTTCTTCTCCCGGTAGGGGTGAACGACTGGGACTGCGTGAACGTTGAGCACGCTGAGTGGCAGACATATCCCTTACTTCATACTCACTGGTTTTGGGTATGGCCCCCAACCGGTTTTCACTTGACGAAGTCAGGGAATCCAAAATTGCGGCCTGAAGCTCACGTTGAGCGGCTGCTTGCTCACGGGCCGCCTGTACATCCAAGTCTAGAGACTCACCCACATAGGTGGAACGTTTAAAGCCACTAGCTTGAAGTTCCTGCTGAAGATCTTGTGCCACCTCTGAGACAGTACGTTCAGTGTCTTTTTCCCTAGCTATTTCAAAGTCTAGAGACTCACCCACATAAGTAGAACGTTTGAAGCCACTAGCTAGTAGTTCGTCTTGTAGATCTTGAGCCACTTCTGAGACAGTACGCTGTATATAGTCTCTTTCCAATGCAGTAGGTTGGTCTATATTGAAGTCTAAAGACTCACCCACATAAGTAGAACGTTTGAAACCGCTAGCTATAAGTTCCTGCTGAAGTTCTCTGGCCACCTCAGAGACAGTACGTTCATAGTCTTTCGCCGTTGCTGTTGGGTTTTCTATATCGAAGTCTAGGGTAGCACTTGTACATCCACTAGCTAGTAGTTCCTCTTTGAGATCTCTAGCCACCTCCGAGGCAGTACTTTCATAGTATTTCGCAGGGTTTTCTACTTCGAAGTCTAGAGACTGACCTTCATAGGTAGCGCTTGTAACACCACTAGCTAGTAGTTCCTCTTGAAGATCTCCATAGTCCTTCTTCGTTGCTGTAGGGTCTACGGTAGCACTTGTAAACCCACTAGCTAGCAGTTCCTCTTGAAGATCTCTAGCCACGTCCGAGACAGTACGTTCATAGTCTTTCTCCGTTGATGTAGGGTTTTCTATATCGAAGTCTACGGTAGCACTTGTACATCCACTGGCTAGTAGTTCCTCTTTGAGATCTCTAGCCACCTCTGAGACAGTACGTTCATAGTCTTTCTCCGTTGCTGTAGGGTTTTCTACTTCGAAGTCTAGAGACTCACCTTCATAGGTAGCGCTTGTAACACCACTAGCTAGTTCCTCTTGAAGATCTGTATAGTCCTTCTTCGTTGCTGTGGGGTCTGCGGTAGCACTTGTAAAACCACTAGCTAGTAGTTCCTCTTTGAGATCTCTAGCCACCTCTGAGACAGTACGTTCATAGTCTTTCGCCGTTTCTGTAGGGTTTTCTATATCGAAGTCTACGGTAGCACTTGTAAAACCACTAGCTAGTAGTTCCTCTTTGAGATCTCTAGCCACCTCTGAGACAGTACGTTCATAGTCTTTCGCCGTTGCTGTAGGGTTTTCTATTACGAAGTCTAGAGACTCACCTTCATAGGTAGCACTTGTAACACCACTAGCTAGGAGTACCTCTTGAAAATCTCCATATTCCTTTTTCGTTGCTGTAGAGTCTACGGTAGCACTTGTAAACCCACTAGCTAGCAGTTGCTCTTGAAGATCTCTAGCCACCTCTGAGACAGTACGTTCATAGTCTCTCTCCGATGTAGTGGGGCTAAGCATACGTAGCTCCATTTCCTCGCTAGCATTGCTTAGTTTCTGTAGAGCCTCCAAATCTACATCATGTTGTTGTTTAGCCTTGTTGGTAGCAGCCAACACACTTTCCCATTCCTCGCTATTCTTAAGCAAAGTTCTTCTATCGCAACCCTCTAGATTAAGCATTAGATGAAAGTCTTTTTCAGAGCAAGAGCGTGAGCGTGAACGGGAGGGTGAAAGTGAACGCATATCACGACTATCCACTGCTTGTTCCTCCACAAATTCATAGACATATTCCACGGTAAGACGTTTCTCTGGCTCTGGTGTACGTGCACGTTCTTGCAATTGTTCAAAAAACATATCATTCTGAGCTATCAGCTTATCACGTCGATTCTGTAGACTATGCTCCAGATTAAAGGCACTGGGTAGTGGTGATCTGGAACGGGAACGTGTATGCGAGCGACAGCGATTTAGACGTAGCTGTTCAAAAAGTCTAGCCATGCTTTCGGGTGTATCCTGTGGTTCCGGGAGTTCCTCTAGCTGATCAATTGGAGGGGCTTCAGCAATTTCTATGGATATGGTGGGTGGCTCTGGGTTTTTATTCATATCAACATCAGAAAGTCTAGCCATGCTTTCGGGTGTATCCTGGGGTTCCGGGAGTTTCGCTAGCTGATCAACTTCAGCAATTTCTATGGATATGGTGGGTGGCTCTAGGTTTTTGTTTATATCATCAAAAACTCTAGCCATGCTTTCGGGTGTATTTTGCGCTTCCGGGAGTTCCTCTAGCTGATCAACTGGTGTTGCCTCATCAATTTCAATGCAAATGGTGGGTGGCTCTAGGTTTTTGTTCATATCATCATCACAAAGTCTAGCCATGATTTCGGGTGTATCCCGTGTTTCCTGAAGTATCTCCAGCTGATCATTTGGTGTTGCTTCATCAATTTTAATGCAAATTTTGGGTAGGTTTTGGTTAATATCATCAGCCATGGGCAGCGGTGAAGTTGAATGTAATCGCAACTTGGTTAAAGTTTCAGTTTCGTCCATGGCCTCATCAGCTAAAGCATTAATTTCGGTAACAGATTGGGGTAGACTTAACTTGTTTTCATCCACCTCCATGGGACTATTCCGACCGCTGCCACTGGAACCGGATAATCGTTCCATGAGCTCATCATTCTGCTTAATACGTCGTTGTCGTCGCTTGCATATACTTCTCTCCAGATTCTCTGTGGTGGGTAAGGGTGAACAAGAACGTGATCTTGTACGTCTAGCTTCCTCTAGGGGTTCGTATAACATGGGCACTATGTGATTACCATTCTTGGCATCATCGGCCACATTTTGCAATTGCAATTCATTTGCCTGGGTTTCATTTCCATTCAGTGTCGTTTCCATTAGTTGCAAAACCGATTCGCAGTTGAGTTCTCCCGCCATTAAACCCTCCTGCGTGTCGTCGTATATCTCAAGTGTGCGCTCATTATCTACATCCATGCGATTGGCCACATTTCTGGGCTGAGGTGAGGGATTACGCGAATTAGAACGTGATCTTGAGGGATTTGTTGAAGCTGTAAAATCATAGAAATCACTTATGCCCTCCATGAGCAGACCATAATGATCGCGCCAGGGTGCAGTGTCCGGTTGATTAACGCTTATGCTGGGCGGCTCTTGGCTGGCCGAACAACGTTCCCCATATTCATGTATTTCATCGATGCGTGGACTGCGCCTAAGACCCGGTGAGCTGCGTCGGGGCTGCTCCTCCGTTGTGGAGGAGGTTTGCAGCTTGAAAGCATAAGCAGTGACAGAAGCAATATGAAAAGCAAATGGGGAAAGCAGTTAATGCAGTGGACATAAGGCAGATGATTGAATGAATGAGCACACTCAGAAAAAAAAAAAAAAATCAAAGATTTCTTTTCGAATACCAAAAAAATACCGTTTTAAAATACATCAAGATTGAAGTGCTTTTACGTTAAATTCTCTCTAGAAATAAATTCGAAATATTCTATATTAAAAACACAAAATTCTTAAGTCAATTCTAATACATTCTTGAAACAACAGCTTGAGTACATAAAATAAGAACAAAATGTTTTGGATTTAAGCGCTACACAATTCTAAAGCTGACTAAAATGATTCAAAAACCATTGCATAATTAAAAGGGCTAAAAGGTATAACTATTGTACTTGTGATGCATTTTATATTAATAGCTTTGTCAATTTTTAGTGTGACCAGTTTCAATTTGATATTTCCAGTGGAAACTTCGACATTTTTGAGCATGACTTCAAGATTTGTCCTTTTGATTGGATTTTTTTTAAATGTTTCAACAACATGGAAAATATTAGCTCTTGTTGGAATAACAATTTTTTTTTTTTTGTGAAAGAATTTTAATCAGTTTGGTTTTAAATAAAGTAACCCTAATACATAATTTGTTACATGTTACTGTTACTTTTAAGCAACTTATAATGTAGTGTACAATAACGTTTATTTATTTATGTTGCAGTAATACACAAAGTTTGATGTACTGTGGAATTCTCTAGCCTTTCTTAAGTGATTCCCAAATTTTGTGGTATTCAATGCAAAAAATCTAATTTTTACTTTTATTTCGTGCATAGCATGAACTTTTCCCGAATCTAAATGATTCCTAAGATAATCGTGTTGGGCAAATATCAGCTGCTAACAAACTAGTTTATATCAGCGATTTACAGTGAACAAGAGTGATGCTTCATCGACAAAAACATAGGAAATTGTTTTCGTGCCAACTTCTTTTTTTGTCCTGAAGAAACTGTTCGAGTTAATGTCAGCAACAAAAATCATAAAATAATGTTAATGGTACCACAAACTAGAGATATCAAGACTTAACGTTTCCGCTGGTTTTTTGGTTGCAACGATGACGTTCGATGGTTCGAGAGAGAAAATTGCATCGAACTTAGGTTACGAACAGCTGTTGCTGAGGTTTTCAGTACAAATTAGTATCCAACATCGATCACACACCGTTCACAGTATGTAAACGATTGCTCAGTCGACAAAATTAGTCAGCTGTTCTTTGTGACTGTCGATCTCTGAGTTTTGTCATGACAATGTGCGTGTCACTCTAACCACCATATTTTCCTATGTGTATTTAAAGTATCTACACTCGTACTATCGCTTATTCAATATTCAATTATTCAATATTTCTCTCTAATATACTACGTTTAGGCTATTTAAAAAGAAATCATGCTTTTTGTCCCTCAAAGTATGCAAACTTTATTTTCTTTAAGAATTATTTATATGTCCGAGATAATTTTTAGTCAGCATCGTACATAATTCACATTGTACATTCACGCATATTGTCAGACTAGTCAAAGGTATATAAAAATAATTACTTTTAAAGCTACTAAAAAATAAATGTTTCCCTTAACTATTCATATTCATAAACCTAGCATACTTGGAAGGGCAAAAATCATGATTTTTTTATTTATGCATAAACGTAGTAATACTTTTGCTTTGTGCCTATAGCGTTCAACCAAAGACTAGTAAATATAGGCTCAACGATTGATCAGTCGACACCATTTCACTCAGAAATTAGTCAGATCTTTATTGCAATTTTTGCTCTCTGACAATGTCGGTCGATTCATGTTTTATAGTTTTGAGTAAAGTATCTGCTTTCGTACTACCGCTTAACAGCAGTAAATTCTGAGAGCCATCTCAATATTTTTCTCTTGTTATCATTCTCAAAGGTTCAACGCTCTCTTTGCTGCCAAAATTGCTGCCAGAGAAGAGGGACTGAGCCAGTGAGAAGTCTAGGTCGGGATTTACACCATGAAGCAAACTTCATGAAGTTTTCTTAGTAGGCGTGAAATTTAGAGGAAATCTTTCAGACCTTTTAAACGAATAGTAAATAAATACATTTAAGTCTCTCGCCTACTAAGAAAACTTCATGAAGTTTGCTTCATCGTGTAAATCCCGACTTAGTCTGGTCTGTTATGCTACATAATGTAAGAAGGCCTACTAGATTATCATGACTCATGCGTCGAAGAGTGTAAACACAGCCTTACAGTGTGAACATAGGCTTATAGTGTGAACATTAACGTGCAATCTATTTGCAATGGTGAAAAATTTGCTCCTATTTTTTAAGACTATTTATTTGCTTATGTGGGAACACAAATTTTGCACAAAGTGCGCAAATTTTATTTGCGTGTGGTACCTAAGCTTCGAAGCTTGATTTCAAAATTTTTTTTTGATGTTCTTTTAAAAGGGAAAGTTGTTGTTTCAAGAATGTTCTATTTTTAAATTAAAGCATACAAAATACTTCATTCTGAATTCAAGTACAAAACGGTATTAATTCCTTACTTCTTTTCTTTTTTTTTCTGAGTGCGTTTGATTTAAAACTAACTTACATTGGACTTGTTATCGCTGGCATTAATCTCCGTTGTATGAGGGCTTTCCGTTGGCTCCTGGTCCTGCTAAAGCAATGTTAAACTGTTTGGTAAGTTTTGTATCAAATGGTACCTCATCTTGCACTTACCAGCTTCTCCTTGGAGTTTTGCTGTATAGAGTTGGCTGCCTCTTTATTCTGTGCCTCACTTGCCTCCTCGAAGGAAGAGGACTTGGGTTCATTTTTGCCTGGCTCTATAACCTCTTCGCCAGAGGCTTGCTTTTCCAGTTCCAGTTCCTCTTCGTCTATGGACAAGGCCTTCTCGCGTTTCCAGAATTCGGTATCCTTATAGTGCTCTGGCACTACTTCTCCCCAGGGATTTAAGTTATCCTCCTCGCCTAGCATTTCCAGCGAACCGCTGGCCTCGACTGAACTGACTGGTTTTATATCTTTGACCGGACTTCGTTTGTGTCGACGATGATGATGTGATTTAACCTTTAACGTGGGTTCACTGGTATACTTGATGGGATTGTAGTCTTCCTTGTCGCCATGCCTAAGCTCTTCCTCCTCCAAGGAGGTAAACATTTTAAGTTCTTCATCGCGAGAGGCACGCGACTCACGCGAAGAATTGGAGCTACCACTTGAACGTCGTTTTTTGAATGCACGTCGACGACCAGAACCATCTTCACGCACCAAAGGGCGACTCTTGATGCCATCCAGCGAGCGTAGATAGTCTTCGGTGTATTCAACATCGGGTATATGATCTTCACCCTCGGGCTCGGGACGTTGTTCTTCGGAGGGTTGAGTGCTGAATGAGGATTGCTGACTGGAGTTGGGCTCCAAGGAGGAGCCTTCATCTGACACACCGGGAAAGGTAAGGGTTTTGCTTTTAACCAAAAAACGTTCCTCCCCGCTGCCCGTTTGACCGTATTGTGTTTTCACCTTGCGCACTACCAGGGGTTCTTCTTCCTCATCAATGATTTTGGGCTCTTCGAAGCGGGGTGGTAAAATCTTCTTGATGCAAGGTTCTTCTGTTACGGGCACACAACCCGCATATTCCGCCTCCTGCTCTTCAACTTGTAAGGCCTGCAGCATTTTTTGTTGTAATACCACCATTTCCTCTTCGGCTTCCATAAAACGACGAGCATTTTCTTCTATGAGTTTTTGTTTGTTTTCGAGAGAAGTTTTACTGGCCACCACCAGAGCAGCCTCCTCTTCCTCCAGCTCACTCTCGGTGGCGCTTAATTTACGTTCACGCTCGGCGGCCAATAAACGTTCCACTATTTCCGCATCTCGTTGAGCTTGCTCCTGCTCCTCCTCGGCCCTTTGTTGCAGTTGTTGTCGGCGTAACTCCGCTTCGAAGAGACGTTGCTCATTTTGACGAGTTTCCGCTTCGGCTAATTCTCTAAGCTGCTCGATTTCCAGCCGTTCCTTTTCGGCTAACAACAATTTTCTTTCATTTTCCTCAAACTGAATTCTTGCCTGCTCTACGCGTTGTTTTTCTGCCTCTGCCTCTGCCTTTAGCTCACGCTCTCTTTGCTCTGCCAAGCGTTGTTTTTCCGCCTCTAGCAATTTTCTTTCATTCTCTTGTTTTTCTGCCTCTAAACGTTTTCGTTCTTCGGCCAATTTGGCCTCCGCCTCGGCTAGTTGTTGGCGTGTGTCCTGCTCTATGCGTAGCTGGCGTTCCAATTCTGCGGCCAAAGCCTTTTGCTTATCTCCCTCCGGATCTAGCCTGAAACCCTGGCTATAGGCTACACCGTCTTGCATGACTTGGCTACCACCAGCCAGAGTTTCACGTTCTTTGGCCTCGGATATCTCCTTATCCAGTCTTTCGCGTAGACGTGGCAGCTCTTCCGTATCGGCTGCATTATTCACTTCTGTCGAGGCATCGCTGGGATGCCGGAAAATGCAGTGATATAGATGACGTGCCACAAAGGCGAATTCCAAGGCGCCCAGGTAGCCAATTATTAGCGAAAATATGAGCTCACCGACACCGGTGAGTGTCTCGTCAGCAGCCATTCGGGTAGCGCTTGCGTAATGGGGGCGGCGGATCGTAGAAGCTGATGGCACCAGCAATGCACCAAGACTGCTCTACGCTCACAAAATGATGCTCGAGCGCGAATAGACTCGTATATTAGATAAAATTCACCACGCACTCACACGCTCACTCAGGCTAAGTGATTAGGTAATTGTATTGAAATTTTCTTTCTACAAAAATCCCATGAAAATTTGGAGGTATACACTAGTTGGGGATATGTGTTTTCCTATGTGGATTCCTCAATTTGATTTAATATTTTTTTTTTGTATATTTTTATCACACCCGGGCAGCCTCATTTGGCCTTAGTTGCTGCAGCAGCTTTGCCGCAGTTGTTGTCAGTTAATCGATCGTCTTGCAACTGATTAATGCGCACGCTGCGACTGGCTAAGGGCCCATAAAAGAGGCAACCAGTGATTCACAACGAACAATCGGGGGAAAACGAAAGCGAAAAGTTGCTAATTGAGGCTCGAACGACAGAGCAAACGACAACAAGGTATTTGGCAAACGATGGCGCTGTGTCAAATGCCAAAGCAATCACAAAGAATGGGATCGGGCCACGGGCCTCTTTTTTTTCTTTCTAATCAGCTTTTCCAAGCATTTTCCTGCTCTTTTGCTTTATGTGCTCTTTTGGCATGGCCAATGCCAAGCATCGTTATGCTGCAGTTGGTGTTGCCAGTGTCTGTCATAAATTCTGGCAATTCTCACTTGGCACTGACACTAACATTGTGAACACGCGGCGTATGCGTATTATTATTATTATTATTTTGTTTTTTTTTTTGTGTGTGTGAAAATATAAATGTTTTCTTTCAATTAACCGAGCATATGCAATAGCATTCATTTGAACCTGTTGGCGTTTTATATACGATATTTTCACTAATAACTAATTGTTTTGCATTTTTATGCGTACGTGTGTGTGTGTGAGTGTGTATTTATTTTTGAAAATATTTCAATAAAATGTGCCAAAAATAAATGGGTCGGCCGAGTGTTTATTTGTTAGGTTTAGATTTTTTTTTTTGTATTTATAAAAATATACAATATGTTTGCTTTGCGTTGAAAGCGAAAGTTTGTGGTCAAGTAGATGGGTCAGCCTTGTGATAGATATAAAATGGGAAATTGATAGGAATCGAACATATATTTCTTAATCTTTTAATGGTCAGCCCCGCATTATTTTATTTTTTTAAGGAATGGAATTTTTTTAAATTTAAATTATCGTAAAATATATTTTTTACAAAATTCACATTTTAATGCAAATCTGTTCTAAAGCTACTAACTCATTATAAGTAATAAAATGGCTATAGCGAAATCCAAGGCGCCCAGGTAGGTGACATTCTGTGGTTTTTTATTGTGCCCGAAATTATCGTATGTGCCATACAACATTAACTGTCTGCAGACTAATTGCTGCGATGTGAAGTGTATTGCTCATTTAATTCATGTTTCTACCGAGCGTCCATTTGTTTATTACTTACTTGCATTACTTGCAGATTTATCTCTTTTACGGATTTCCAACCTTGTGGGGGCATTTTGCAATATTGAAATTTTTTAATTCTTTCCTCCGTATACGAAAAAATATGGTGTGAATATTAATATATATAAAAAAAATAAAAATATTGAAATATCCATATTTTCATATTGTCGATTTCAATTTAAGGGGTTCTTCTACATTTTTTTTTGGTTTGGATTAGTATTAAAGCTTAGACATTCCCCTTTCATCCCCTTCAAACCATTTTCAAAAATTCGAAATAGTTAAGCAGATATTGCCATTTTAGTAGAGAAATAATTTGCTGAAGGGAGTATTTTTTACGTTGCTCGAAACTTTAAGTGCGTTTTTCTAGAAACCACGTTTTTTGACCTGGTAGCCATGATTGCGTACCTATTTTGATCCGCCATGTTGCAATCGACGCAGAATTGATGTAATTCTGGTTTGTACCTCTATCAAGTGGAAAAACATTTTTTAACAATTTTGTTTACACTAAACGAAAAAAAAACTTAAAAAATCGATTATTTTTATTAAATCTTTCTAGGTCTAGATAAATAATTGAATATTTTATATAAAAAATACCACTTTGCCTTCTCTGTTTTCTTAGGTAAAAATGTATGTAAGAAATGTTACATTTCCTACACTTTTGGTATTCTCAAGAAATGTATCAACATTTCATTCGTGGAAATAGGCTATAATCTATAATAAATGATTTGTTAGTTAATTTAATTGATTACACTGGGCAAAATGGTCCACTTTATAGAAGGAGTGGTGGTGATTCTAGATGATTTTCGTATGCTTAATACGAATCTATTTACAAAAATGACGCATCACGTCAGAATTTTTGGCAATTTGAGCATAAGGTGGGCAAAAGTGTATTATTTGAGCGTTTTAAGGCATGTTTTGTGGGCACAGTTGTTTTGATCCGCCTTGATACTATCGTTAAGATATATTCTTTAGCTTTTAAATAAATAATTTTTTTTTTGCGATTTTTTTCAACGAAGATATAGCATTTTGAAAACAAGAATTTGAACCGACTAAATGCTTCCTTGCCCATAAGTATACTATAGATGTCGTTGTGAACTTTTATTATAATTAAACAAACATTTCTAGGCAATGTACTTTTTTTTTAGCTAAGCATACTTTTAGACAACAAAATTAAGTCAAACATTATGTAAATTCTAACAGTTGCATTCAAAATGGTATATATTCGTTTACAAAATTAAAAAAAAACAAGTAAGAAAGTCGGTCAAGCCCGACTGTAATATACTCTGTACCTGTTTGTACGTAATTGATAACTTTAAAGTGTGAGGTTTTTTCAAAATCTGGGGGTGGCAACTATTTCGACTATCGTTCATCCGGTTGAAAAACGATGTATGGGGGCTCGATAAGTAATGATGGGTAGAATTACCCTAGTACATAACTCGTAAAATTATAAAATTTGTATATAATTTCCTATTAACATAAACGTATCTATATTAGTCACGCGGGAATCACTCGTGATTTCTGACCGCAGGCCATCTCAATTGCATCGCTCCTATCATACTTGGTCTTTGCCTCCTTACACAAATATCTATTGGAAAGAAGGGAGGGGGAAACTGAAAGCGGCGCAGTCCAGTTAGCTAATGCCGTCAAGCCAATTCCAATTGGGAAATTACCAATCAAAACTAAACTTGATCTGCCTGCAAGTATAAGAAATATATGTTCCATACACCTCAAACCTCTATCTCTTACCATCTCTGAGATCTCTTCGTTCATACGGACAGACGGACAGACAGACGGACAGACGGACATGGCTATATCGACTCGGCTGTTCATGCTGATCAAGAATATATATACTTTATAGGGTCGGAGATGCTTCCTTCTGGCTGTTACATACATTTGCACAAACCCAATATACTCTGTGTACCTTCGGTACAGAGTATAAAAATTATCTGGGTAATTTATTTTCAAGCTAAGGAATAGTACTATACACTAATATGAAGGAGAAACAAAACAAATTGGTTGCCCACAAAACATGCCCTAAAATATGCCTCAACCAACCTAAGGCTCAAACTTCCTAAAATCCTGATTTGATGGAGCACTTTGCAAACAGATTTGTTTTTAGCACACGAAAAGCATTTAGAATCCCCACCATTCTTTCTTTAAAGTGAATAAAGTTGAATTTTGTTGCCTTGTGTTATTGAGGCACATCTGAAATTTGGTAACGATAGAACCAAAGCTACGAAATAAAGTATCGATAAATTAATGATTTGTTTCACGATATGCGATATTCCGATAATATATTTCTTGTGGCGATACAGTCGATAATTAATAGTTACAATGGCAAACATTAATGCCATAGGCTATCATAATCTTTAATGATAATATGTTTATTTGTTATACGAACAATCGGTTCTAATATTTAAAAGTAAAAACATTTTTTTAATTCTTTAAGAATGTTCTGTGTATACTACTCAGCTGTGTAAACTACCCATTCAAAATGTTAGAGCTTTCTTCAAGTTTTAATCCATTTATTTTTGTTTAATGTCAAAAATTTATATTTAAAATATTTTTTTAATTAATATAGACATGCCCGTTTGTCCGTCTATCCGTTAGCGTTTTCTAAGCTATTTCCTCCCTCTGTTTTGGTATGGTATTCCTATATACGCTGCACAAATGTCGAAACCAACTATATCCGATCGCTAGCTCAATGCTCTAGATAGGATAAATCCAAAAACCAGTAAACCAATCAAAATAAAATTTGTTCTGTCGATTGGGATGACCTGACTGCGTATAAATTATTAAAAAAAAGTCCAGAATAAGTGATTAAATCCTACAAAGACTTCTGCAAGAAGCTGCATAGACGATGTAGAGGTCGCACAACTTCTGCTCTGAGCCGGCAAAGACAGATATTCCTCAGCTCGGTAATATCTCCCAGACACATACGGATGAATCTCGCCTACACACAGTTTTCGTCTTTATAAACCCCAAATAGGAAAAATGGCCGCCGTGTAGTGAAGGGAAAACATGACAAATATTGGTTGATATTTTGATGTTGCATATGAGTATGAGTATTTTTTAATGAAAACTTGTGGCTCCGATTTAAAATGATAATTAAAATTTTCTTTTAATATTTTATATTATCAAATGAAAAGCAATGCTGCTTTCTACGTTCGTCTGATAATCCAGCTGCTTTGGAAAATGATTTTCACTTTGTACATTCAAGATTAACACCTTCAAGTATCAATAATTCTTTAAAAATAGCCTTATTACTGTTCACAAATCACTTTCACTGTACACTAACTATAACTCACTTCCGACTTCCGTTCAAGTCGCACGTAGAACCGCAGCACATCAACGTCAACATCGAATGCTGCCAATGAACTGTTGTCGTCGCTGCATTGAAGAAGGAAAAACGCTTGCTGTCTTAATGCCTGAGCAAGTGAAGTTCAATGAAAATGCCATAACCTTTTATAATAAAAATATATATATATATGCAGAGGGGAAAGTGGTGGCCACACCTCAGTCATTAAAAAGGGACTGCGTGCGACGGGCGATAAAAAAGCAAAGTCCCTGCAAACGACACTAGCACATGACAAACTTAAAAACGTGCGCCTCAAAGTGTGCCGCACATTTTTCAATTAGCCGCTGGACACACAACAGGGATTGCAATTTGCAGATGAAAGACGACTCACCTCATCACAGCCAGCACAGCGGGGTTTCAGCATTTCCGCGTAATGACGCTCGCAGTAGATTTTGTCGTCGTGAACGCAATAGGTCAAATCCACCAGCAGCGAATTGCAAGTGGTGCAGGTGAAGCACTTGGGGTGCCACATGACGCTCTCCACAAATTTGGGAGCGGCCACTACCAATTCACCGGCGGCTATCTCGTTATCACAGTGCGCACAATGCTCGTCGTAGGGTGCATCCTTAATGTAGGCTTCATGGGCGGGAAAACAATAATTGAGCCATGGTCGAACATTTGTATTGACGTCACTCACCGATGTCCAACGCAATTTCATTTCGCGCTGTCACAAAGTCCTCAAACGATGCCTCATGCTGCACTTCCAGATGTTTACAGTGCTCCAATGATAGATCTTGTTTGGGCAATTGATACGAGATCTGCCGCTCTCGGCTGCAGGCTCCTTCACTGCCCAGTCTAGGAACTGACTCCTCAGGCAGCTGCTCAAAATAGCGATTGATACGCGATGAGGCACGCACACCTGGTGGCACCCAGGTGTAGCCCAAATCGCGTGGCTCCACGCCAGAATCAGCTGGGGTGACCAGCTTAAAGCCCAGCCGCTCGTGCACATTGGTCGTTTGTTGCTGATAAATGGCATGCGCTTCGCGCGGACATTTGCAGGACTGACAGGTCTTTCTGCAAAAGGAGGGAAGGCAAAAGAATCAGTTAGTTTGGGGGAATATATCAAAAATATTTATTAATTAATATTTAAATTTGGTCGTTTTGAACTATTTTCTTCAGCCTAGAAGTATGCTTTATATATATATGAACATTTTAAGAAAAAGGGTATTGAGAACAGACAAAGTTGGATCGACTTGGCTCGATTTGTATAGTTAGCTAAATACTAGAGTTTGCTATACTAGAGCTATATGAGTAGCTCTTACATAGTTCTTATGTACTAGGACTATTATACTCAAACTTTGTACTAACAGTTCGAATGGTTGGATTTAACATAGAAAAATATATAAAGAGTGTGTTAGATATCCAGATTTATTCCATACCACACACATTTTTGTATCTGAATATTACAATTTTACTTTTAGTACGTTTATGCACAAATAAAAAAAAACATGATTTTTTGCCCTTCAAAGTATGCTATGTTTTGAATATAAATAATTAAGGAAACTTTTTATTTTTTGAGTAGCCCTTACACTTATTATTTTTGTAGACCTGTGACTCTGCCGACAATCTGAGTAAATACACAATGGGGATTATGTCAGATGCTGGCATAAATGGCTTTAAATTATCTCGTTCAAAAATAATAATTGAAGAAAATAACGTTTGCATACTTTGAGGGGCAAAAAGCGTGATTTTTTTATAAGCATAAACGTAGTAGACCTAGAAATAGTGCTGAAGTTCTATTTTTCAAAATTTTGCTTGGGAATAAGATCTCTTTGAAGCTATAATAATAATTAAAAATTTGTCACAAATAGAAATTTCCAATACCTAAGAAAAATCATGGATCTACCTCAAAATACACTTCCTAAAATAGTCGCTCTACAAGTGCAGAACGGCTAAAACAATTTCAGGTTAGGAATATATTATACGATATCGAAGAAGAACACACGACATTGTTTTGGGAAGATGTTAAGCATACCTTCTAGTCCTTAACGGATCGTAGAGTAAGTTGTTGACATTTTATTAAACCTTGCCTTGTATCAGAGGTGCCCATGTACTAATAAGACGCAAAGTGGCTCTGTCTTACTTCATTGAAGGGTCAAAAGTTTCGACTCGTTATTATTGCAGCTCTAGATTTTGTGAGATTAATCACATTTTGAGCATATGAATGAGTCATTTTATCTAAGGCCTATTCTCAGATGACATAATTTTATTTTCGGCATAATACTTCATATAAATAAGACAGCTGTTCAAAAGCATTCAGCTTTCAAAGCTCTAAAAAAGTGCTTCTATTTATGTGAAGTATTGTAGAGAAAATATTTGTTATGTTATCTTAAGCTAAGGTCCCACAGGCAAATAATTTGCCCAAATTTTTATGAAAATATGTCTAAATCGCCATTACCTTAGATTTTTCAGGACTTAAAACTAAAGCCATGGATATATACGCAAATAATCTAAACAAAAAGTTCAGAAAAATTCCCTATTTAGGCCTATTTAGCTAACTTTTCATCAAATATTGGGCAAATTATTTACCTGGGACCTTAGCTTAAGAATCGGGTTTTAATGAAAAACTCAATTTTATTTTGTAGATGGAACTAAAGTTTGTAAAGTTGTGCGTACATTTAATCCCCTCCTCATTTGCATAAGCCCTAAAAGAGATATGGATTTGAGTGACTTTGAACCGTATCGTTAACATAAGGGTTTAAAATCTATTTTTTGCAGTCAAATTAAATTTCAATTATACCAGGCAGCGAAATTCCATTTTTTTTACCTCTTGGAAGCGGTGTTGGTTATTCTAGAAATATTTCGTGTGCTTACCACGAAACAGTATACATTTTTTTCTTGTAAATTGAGCTTAAAGTTGCTAAAAAATTCATACTTTGTCCATTTGGGCATGTTTCATGCGAAAACTGAACTGAAAATAACTGACTACGAATAAAACTATATCTAAATATTAAAATAAATTAACTCAAACAATTATCCGAACTTTTTAATGAAGTTATAGCTTTATTATAACAAGTTAAAATATTTAAAAAATTTCCTAATTATATTAATAAAAGTATGCAATGCTAAAACCTGTACACTAGGTTAGGCATTTGTAACAAAATGCAATGAAAATTTACAATCACACCCATTGCATACTTATGAGCAATATACATTTTTTTCAGTTGTGTTCAAAATGGTATAACATTGTCCTTTAAAATATTTATTTTAAAGCTAAGAAAATGAACTGTACGATAATACTATAACAAGTTTAATAAAAGGTGTTGGTACTTCACTAACCAAGGTGAAAGTACTAATTTTTGGTATTTTACCAAATTACCATGAAACCTAACATGACGGAGCTATTTCATAAAAATAATCGTTATAATCTCACGAAAATCATCAAAAATCACTACCAACCCTTTTATGTTAATTAAAGTTAACTTAAAAATGTATAATTAAACCCAAAACTTAAACTAAAATGCCTCAGCTTCATTACTGTAGGAGATTTTATTCAACATTTCGTTCTCGAAAAGCTCCACAGTCGTATGGCAGTGCCATCTAGCGGTAGCTTTTAATAAGTTCACCCATCATTTGCTTTTTCCCCGGTCGCTTACCTTACAATGAGATCGTAAATTTCTTTTTTATCAAATACTTTGCAGTAAATACTCAGGACATTAAGGCACGCGTAGTCCATGCCCGTCCAGGGTACATCGGATGAGGCCAATGCCACCCACAGGGGACACTCAGCGTGACGGTCCAGGTCGAGCATTTTCACCATTTTATGTTGAATTAACGGTAACACAGCACAGCCACTTTGCTAGTTTTTTTTTTGTTTTTGTGGTTTATTATTCTTTTTAAATTAACTTGGTTATTTCTTTATTTTATTGTTTGACTCATCAAAATTTTCGGTTTTTTGTTTTGCTCTGCTCGCGGCCTTTAACCAGCTGGGCGCCTCTTTATACCGCACACACACATATACAAGAAAAACTTGAGTAAGTTAAACACCTTTTCATTTGGCACGTCTGTGTGTGCGTTATTTGCTCATTGACATTTTGATTAAGGTGTTAATTTAACCTTTATTTTGGCCGCATCAAGCATGTTTGTTTACTATCGAAATTTATTTACATACGCAAAAATTCCTGGGTTTGAGAATACATTGAATTGGAGCTGCAGATATAATTGCCTGTTTACTTATTTTTCAATTAAATACAAATAACATCAGCGTCATAAATACGCCCACACCGCAAAATGTGCGCAAAACTGTTTGTCTACAAAATGGAATAGTGTGGGTAAGTGAGTGAGGGAACAAAAATGAGTTGTACACTAAACTGAAAAAGTGAACTTGTTTTTCTTTAATTGCTCTTTTTTGTTCAGTTGTTCAGATAAAGATTAGGCAGAAAGGTATAAAAAGTGAGCAAAATCATCAAAGAGTATAAAACTGAGCAAATTGAACAACTGAACAAAGAACACCAAGTGAGTGCAACTGAACAACTGAACAAAGAACACCAAGTGAGTGAACAACTGAGCAACAAAGTAAGTAAAGTGAACTTACTCACTGTAAAGTGAACTTACTCACTGTAAAGTGAACTTACTCACTGTAAAGTGAACTTGCTCACTTTGTTCACTTACTTGACTTTGTTTTACCCAACATGGAATTGCTTGTATTTAATTGCTCTTTTTTGTTCAGTTGTTCAGATAATGATTAGGTAGAAAGGTATAAAAAGTGAGCAAAATCATCAAAGAGTATAAAACTGAGCAAATTGAACAACTGAACAAAGAACACCAAGTGAGTGCAACCGAACAACTGAACAAAGAACACCAAGTGAGTGAACAATTGAGCAACAAAGTGAGTAAAGTGAACTTACTCACTGTAAATTGAACTTGCTCACCTTGTTCACTTACTTGACTTTGTTTTACCTAGCACTAAAATGGGGGTGCTCTCCCCTTCTTTTGGAAGGGGGCCCCTTATGAGCTCACTTGGTCAAAAATGCCAACGATGATGATGATTATTGCTTTTCAATTTAAAAAGGTTTGAAAACGAAATCAAATAAAAAAGGTAAAAGCAACAACAACAACATTTCATGCCAAGAGCCAACTTTCTGATAAGATTAATAAAGGTCTCCCGCACACAACCTAAGCAGGATTGGCCTGCGTGATGTCATCAACGGGGCAAAAAAAAAAGTAAAGACAGCAAAATATAAAAATTTTGTCAAATTCCATTTGCTCAAATATAAAACTACGATACCAAGAAAAAAAACCATAGGTAAATACTTGTTGTTGTTGTAGGTAGGTAGCAGAAATAAAAATAAGATAAGCCGCTGTAAGAGTTTAGTACTCAAATGTTATCAAAGATAGACTAAAATGTCAGATTGGCCATTTATGGGCAACCAGAGTTGAGACTGAGGAACTGTTTGTTAATTGAGCTTGACTCCAATGCGGAAAATGCAACAGGTTTGGCACAAGTAAATGGAAATACTGAGTGATTCATATTCGTATGGGAAATCTAAAGATATATGAAAGAACATACATTCATACATATGTATGTGCATTTTTTTTATCAAGATCAACTTGGGTTTGTTTACATTTGAATAATTTTGCTGTTTGCGTTGAGTGAGTGAGTCGAGATAGTGGAAGAAATGTGTGGCGGGTCGGTACACGGTACACATCACAATTTTAGATAATATTTGGCAAACTAAATTCTTATGGCCTGTGTCATCAACCAAAACCATTTATGATTTATTTATGATGTTAAACCTTTCAATATATATTTGATAAAAATGATTGCTACCCTAGTAGCCAGTTGAGTTTGATTGTTTATCTTGCCCATTTTACTTAGCTCCAAAAATGATTTTATTTTGTTCATTATTAAAAAATTTTTTGTATCATTGGGTGTATTCAACTTTCGTTAGATTTATTCTAATCAAAACAATGACTATATTTTAAAGGAAGTTTATATAATTAAACTTAAAATATAAATTATAATTTTTTTTATATTCCAATAAAATAAAATAAATGCAACAAAATTTATATAATTTCATTAGTTTACAAAAAAAAAAAGAAAGACCTTTCTAATGTACTTTGGAATGTTGATTTCAAAAATGAAGTTCAAAAATTTTTGTAAGAATATATTTTTGAGTTCGAATTTTTTCTAGTTTTTTTTGTGGTTCCCCAAATTTTTTTCTATATCTCGAGTAAGAAAAATGGAAAATGTTCTTTGACTAGATTATTAGGAATTGAATACCCTTTTGATTAAAACCTTGCTTAAAATGTATGGATGCCTAACGAAAAACTAAAAAAAATTCTAACTCAAAAACGTCTTTATCGCTGTAAACTAGTGTATAGAACCAATTTGACTATATGCTGGGGATGTTCCAATATAAATCAAACAACCGCACTGGCTTAAAGTGGATGTTTTATTTTGAAAAATTGCTATAAATAGTAAATAAAAGTCAGACACTGTAAAGGCCAATTTGGTGTATACTTATATTGCATTGATATGATATGTACTCTTTCGCATAGACACCATAAATTCAGCAATGAATGCCAAGTAGGGCTACCAAAAACTGTAAAGAGCATATAATAAGTTTTTCCGTCATATCTTGGAAACAAGAACCAAAATCGTACCGCCCTACTGTACAGAGTAAACCCCTGAAATTCTACCTAGTACTCGCAATTGTTTTGGTACACGAATTGAACACACTCGTTCTCGAAAACCATTGAACGCATCCACTCCAACTTGACGGCTATTTGACAAGTGACATTTATGCTATATTTCTGCATCAAAAGTTTTTGGCGTCAGTTGTTTGCAATCATGAAATGGGGCTCGCTCGAAAATCGTGTTGTTGATTTGGCCTGCAATAATGTACAAATCCGATTGCAAACTTTGGCGAAAGTGTGTAAATCCGACGCTTTGGAAAAGTTTTTGAAGCCGCTCAACACGACATTATTTTGAAATAAGCCGTGGACCTTTCAACCATACTCCGCTCCAGCTCACAAGGCAAAAACGTCTCCAACGTGGCTAAAAAAATCATGTACCGAATTTTATTCCTACGGAGGATTGGTCTGCTGGTAATCCAGGCTCTGGTTTTCTCTACTCGACACCCAAATATTGCAGTGCAATTTCGCAATGAATGAGGTGCGCACTTGGATCGATGAGTGGCTAGAGAGAATGCACCGTTGCTGAAAGGCACAAGGCGGATATTTCGAAGCAGTGATGCCCATAGCCCGCTTACGACAGAACCATCAACAGAACACTAATTGACATATATGAGAAAAACATTTGTTAAAGAACAACAACTACATGAAAGCGATGAAGAGAAACCGGCTATTACCTTTCGTGTGTGTGTGCTCTCCTGTGTGTCCATAGTCGCACGCATTGCAACAACAATTGAGCTGTTAGAGCATAGTCTTTGGACACCCCTGCTATAAAGTATATATTAATCAGCATCCACACCCTAGTCGCCTGTCCGTAAGAACAAAACAGATCTCAGAGATGGTAAGAGCTACTTGCAGGCAAATCAAGTTTACTTTCGATTTTTGACTGCAATTTTTTGTAACCCCCAATATGAAAAAATCGTATGTCTCCCACAATTTTTAAGAAGTAGGATTGTTTGGACCTACCAGTGATTTATATAAATTATCATTATTTATCGATCCACTGTACATCGTGACTGATAGTCGAGTTATGAGCAAAATACAATATTTACGCTGGGCAGTAACGGCCGCATCGGTGATGGGCAGCACTTTTATAATTTGAATAGACACACACTTGAAATGTTTTTTTTATATATACTTTGGCATACCTACATTAAAAATGGAATTGTACAATATTAGGATAATAATACAAGATCACCATATTTAATTTTGTAGTCAAGAACTTATGTCAATTTGCCTCAGACTTTTGAAGCTCTTTAAGGGAATATCGTCCAGGAATGCGAGAATTTGCGAAGCTCTAAATGTGATAGTAATTTCAGATTTTCTAAAATTATTCATTCATAAAAAAAATTACACCCAGAACGATAATTTGGAATTGAATCATCTTTTCTTGCTTATTCTTTATTCATTTCACAAATTCTGCTATTTTTTATCTGAATTGATAATGCGACCCTGAGCAATATAGTAATTTGTACAAAAAAGAGAGAGGAAGAGATAGAGATAACTCTGACAATGCACCAATGCGGCCATCTGTTGAGGGATGCGCAAACCTTATCAGAGAATAAACAATTAAAATGCCATTAAAGCGTGTTCATTACAGATTAGAGCTAGAGTCGTTGCTGCCTCTGCCCATATTACGAGCGCTCTCTTGTTTAATTGAAATATAACAAAATTATAACTGATTGCGTATTTTGGGGTACAATCAACAGAAACGCGTATGAAAACAAATAAAACATAATGCACACGAATTGCGGCGAGGCAAAAGTTTTTTGCCAGATAAATGTAATTAAAAGCCAAAAGCAAAGTTTGTACTATACACACACAGAAAAAAAAACCATACGCAACGACAACTTTTCGTGTGGCCCGCAGCATTTGGCACTTTTTGTGGGTTACCCCGACCAACAATTACAATTGATAAGCCCCAAAGTCACTTTCATTTATAGACTACAACGGCAATTGGAAAAGTTTTTGGGAGCGCCCCACGTTGGGCCCCCAAAACGTAACTCTATGAGAGCAATCAGCATTGTTTACCCCCCCATATGCGGGATGCCCTAACGATGCTGCTGCTGTCGGTACTGACCTTCTTTCCCACAAGGGAGGAAATCCAATTTTCTACTATAATTGCACTACATGTTGCCGCTGTAAACAATAAACAATAAAACCTCGCATAAAAGTCAACGCTAGAGTGCAACAAATCTCAATTATGAGCTACGGCCCCACCGAGCTCTGGGGCAAAAGGTGTGGGGGAGAATGGGGCGGAGAGATAAACTAGAGCCACGCAGTGTGCACTTTTTTTTCGCTTTCGATTAAATGACTTTTAATGCGATTACGACCATAGCAACAAAAACAACAACAACACCCACAAGAAACAGAACAATGCACTTTATGCACAACTATACGTATATGTATATATGTATAAGTATGGGTTATGCGTATGGCAACCGCTAATTGAATCAAAGAGCATCCTCCACACCAACTCGTGCTTTACTATCACTGACATTAGGTGGATAATTAGCATAAATGTGCACTCCTCCTTCTCTTCTTCCGCCTCATCCCCCATCTGTTTGACATTAGTTTCGAGCTGAAGCCGCTTAGTTGATATTTATGACTGGGCTTATACTCAATGTTGTTACTGCCAGCAGATATACCAGATAGAATTTTCTTTTGCAACAAATTGCATTGTGAATTATTACAACCTTGCATACGTCTCAGAGATGAGCGGATGAGCACCAGTTC